>RXPK01001051.1:0-71424 GCA_004143645.1 Protaetia brevitarsis | reverse complement strand
AACATTCCACAGAATATGATAAGCTTTCTCTATCATCCCATTACACAGTCTACAGTTGGTATCTCCAGTGTTGATCCCAATTTTCCATAGATATCCGTTTTGTGCGCAGTGCCTTGTAAGCAGACCTGTTACGTGCACAAACACTTACCGCATTATGAATCATCAGTGAATTATATACTATACGACTACATACTATTTTCCAATTCAAGGTTTCTTTCATTCGTACGGCTAATTGTCGATCGCAAACCCATAACCGATAACGCTCAAAATATCTGCGGCTTTCCATGTGGTATAAACTAGTCACCAGTTGCTGATATTTTATATTTTGTAAAAATTATTTAATTATATTTCTATTTTGTGTGACTTGGTATGTTTTTTAAGTGTCAATACTTTTATTTCTTGTTAGCAAAGATACACGATGGAATACGCCTCCATGATGACATTATACCTTGTACATTGAATTATAGCAGAAATAGTGGTAGAGATTGGTAGAAAATGTGTTTGTCCTTACTTAGGTAGTTGAATCTTCAAACATGAATCCACAGGAATTCAGCTTCTATATTGGGACAGATTCATCAGTGACTCAATTTTCACATTGCACACGTCTCGACTTATCATTACAGTAGTGTTCTTTTTTTTGTACTTATTTAATACCTATTACACCTGGCTCATACTCGTAACAGTGTCGTTATTATTACATCAATAACATAGATTGGTTTAGCAAGACATCTGCGATTTGATGTCACCCATGATCATAATGTATTTGGAATGCATTTGTAAAAGCCCGGAACTAAATGCATACGAGATGCATTCAGCTCAGGGCTGACAATTAGCATATAGTGAATGAGTTTTGTGAGTAATGTTGCCATTAATATTCCGTCATCTACGATGTTCCAGCGCATTTATTATGGGGGAAATGATAACGCACACAGCGTAGATCTGTCAGAACGATGTGTTTAACGCGTTACATTGTGAAGACCTTAATTTTTCGCTCCTCTCATTTCAAATGTTTGTGTAATCTTCTGTCAGAAGATAACATTGTTTGAAAGGATTAAAATATGTACAAAATTGACTGTACTAGATGGTCTAGATTCGGATACTAAATTATCTTAATACTAAAGCAGCAAAGTTTGTGTAAATTTCCACACAGCTCTTTTAGTATAGTTGCATACATACGTATAGCCTAGCCAACGTTTGTTTATTGACTATTTCCGTAAATTAAGAAGCATATCGTTTACCACATTGTGGGAACCAAAATTAAATGCATCGATTTTGCCAATTTATTTATTTTTGCGATTT
Organism: Protaetia brevitarsis; assembly: GCA_004143645.1. Lineage (NCBI taxonomy): Eukaryota > Metazoa > Arthropoda > Insecta > Coleoptera > Scarabaeidae > Protaetia > Protaetia brevitarsis. Next base: position 70,125 of record RXPK01001051.1, on the reverse strand, counting down.
AGAACACCCATACATCTTTCCTATGCCTATCCTTCTTAGTGCAGGGATTCATATCTGTTCTATTTGTAACGAAATTAGCATTAACGCAATAATATCTAAATGGAACGTGATTCCCCAGGACGAAATACTAATGACCGAAGAGTTTCCATTTAACAGCACACTGCATTACCGCATGTCTTCGTAATAGCTATTTAATTTTATAAACAGCGATATTTTATAATTAGCACGTCCGCGAAATTAATTCACGGTGGACAGTCGTCCAGAACTTTATTTTTTCACTGGCAGAGAATTTTAATTAGGGCATGCAGATACGCATATATAAAAAATCATTTTATCACAATTAATCATAATTTCTCCTTTCTTGCTACTTCTGTTTTTGTTATTACAAACGCGCTCTGTTGATATTCCCCATAACATTAATGCATCGCAAACAAAAACAATCCCACGTTTCAATTTAGGGTTAGAAGAATTCCCGACAAAATTTGCTTTTTCATACGCCGTCGATTTTTATTACGACTTACAGTTCGTTGACATCAATCGGAAAACTGTTTTAATGTCGAGCTTCCGTTTAGTATTTATTTGAACAAGAAATAGAGGGAAAATGAGATCGGGGCTGTAATTAATCATAGTCCGAACAGATAAGAAATACTTTAAAGTTGTGTAGTAGCATGTACAAATCATCCTCACGATATTTATTCTTATCAGAGTAAATATACATTAATTTTAAACAGACAATGGTAAATTATTAAATCCGTTCGTGATGTATTTTCAGTTGAAATGTTATTTTATCTTTTTCTTGCCCCATGACAAATGGATCGAATTATCCACGAAGGGAAAATGACATGATACGATTCTATCTCTTGACAAAAAGGTTGTTACTGTCCTTGGAAATAATTTATGTTGTTATTCGTTCATAAAATAAAAATGAATATAATGCAGAGGAAACTATAAAGTTTTAGCAAAATATTTCTCAATGTTTGCCTTTATTTAAACCATCTGTGGTAATTTTCTAAAGCAGCTGGCAATATGTATGTATGTACAAGGGTGATGATATGCTGCTACATAAAATATTTATTGAGTCCTCTATTTTTGCCGTATGATAACTCATTCCATTCTTTTTATTGGGGCTATCAAGGCTAGAGTTGCCCAGTACAGCGTAATTTGAAAGAACGTTGACAGACGTTTCATCCCATTTCCCCTAGAATTTATATTCTCTTTCACTTATTCCCAACCCACTTAGTTTCAAGTTGCAGTAGTTCGGCAACATCCATGTCTGTTTGACAATACTTTTCACTTAGATTGATGGCCTTCACAAATCTTTTGGATTTATAGGTTGTCACAAGAGTTTTAGTTTACCTCATTTTCTAGAGATTTTGCCAGCTTTAATTCACTTCTTAACCTTTTCAGTATTGTGCTATATTACTTAGCTCGCATAAGAAACCGGGCCCCCTAGAGATAGTGAGTTTCAGTGGCATTATCTATTGTTTTATATTCTTCCACACCTCTGTGAGTCGGAAACCATGAAAGGTCGCTTTCTTCCATTTTCATAGCTCGTTTACTTCAGTTTGAGACCCACCAGTCCCATCTTTACACCTTGGTTTACTGGATTAGAGGCGATTCAAGGCCAATGCGAGTTCAGAATTTTGTTGAACGAGATAATTTTCAGACCTTCTACGTAAGGATTAACCTTCCCAAAGGTTATATACCTGATTCTCGCAGTGGCAAGGAATTCATCTTCTCAATGCAGTCAGCATTCAGTCTTATCGGAGTGTCCGATTCTGTGTAAGTGCTTTCTGAATCTACAGTGACCTGTAAAGACCGAGACAATTACTATAGATATGTCTGCGCATTTGCTACTAAAGTTTAAAAAATAAGTTATATTGGTGCTAATGTTGTTAGTTATCTCCCTCCAAATTTCTCTCGAAAAGACTTAACTACACCCTAATCTGGCGTTGTTCCCCATGAGGCTTAAAATGGCCCGAGCATCCCCAAAACCATTTTACAATTAATTACATATGAATTTAGCGATTTGATAACTGCTTAATTGTCAGATATAGTGGTGATTTCTTGTTATATTGAAGAGACTGGAATATTCTAGTCCCCTTAGGCCTTTTCGAGCTGTGTACTACTTGATGAGATTTATACTTAATTTAAAAAAAAATCTGTTTATCATGTTGTCATTTGCTGCCAAAGCTTATTGTGAATTCTTTCATTATGGTGATTTTTTTTTTGACATGGTGTCCGAGGGCTGATGCAGGAACCTTCAGCAGATTCAGGCTGCGCCCTAGTATTTCCTCTCCTGATCATTCTGGGCGTGGTTCTGTTGGCTACATCCTTTCCAAAGCGTGGAAAGAAGTGGATTTTAATGCTACCTCAGCAGTTGCAGTTATTTACAGTTTAAAGGGTCAAGTTCTTTTGGTTCAAGCTACTGATGCATAAGGGAGGATTGGTTTTATCGTTGCTGTCCTCGGCAGAATACAGAATTTTTTGGGTTGCATCTCCAATTTATTCCCGCTGAGTTTCTAAACACAATAAGTTCTTCCTTGTCTTTCTTAATAATTTCGTGCTTGTGCTTACTCCAGAGGAGTTTATTATCTAGAATAATTTAATCTATCTTTAAGGTCTTACATTTAAGTTTTCTTTTGGTTGCAAATGCTATTGAGATATGGTGGTATTGATCGGATTAACGATGCACTCATACAATGTTAACCCGACCAATACAATATGATAGCTTCTCCATTCGTTCGAAATATTTACATGTTGGTAAGTTATTTTCAGCTCTTGATAAACATGTTTTATTCAAATATTCAACTCTATACGCAAGCACATATTTGAGTATAGCTTTTACTTTATTTATCGTGCCGACATATCCACAAAATAGCGACCTTTTAAAATTAACTATGATTTGAATTGCATAGTTGAAGCTCCAACAATGCGGATGCATATTTTAAATACCACATAAACACAGCTGTAACGCATGCAGTTCGATACGTAACTCTCAAACGATTTCAATGATTCTGATGAATGCGTGTGGTAGTTCCGTGTCTATCAATGTACTGCTATTAATTTTCATGTGCGTGACGTATGTTATAGAAGTTGTATAGTAATCATATATTTCTTTTGTACATATATCAATATCATATTCATACTTGGCGTTCCCGTGGTGGTATGCAATTTCGACTGCGCCAATATATGTAATTTGATTAGAACTAGCGGTATATATTGATTCTGATTTTAGAAATACTGGTCATTCTAACCAGGGTAAAACCTACAAATGAAAAATATTTCCTGATATGAAACCGCTTTTACATACCCTTTTATAAAATTAAATTACTAAAATGGTAAAGCTGTAACGACTTATTTTATTAGAAGTGTTAAAGCCGTTGATACATAAAACATTATGGAAGGTGTTGTGTGAAACATATATTTATATATTTACTATCCAAATATACAGATAAAATACATAAATAATTTTGGAAGCATCTGTAGTATACTCAAGAGTTTTAATAGCACCTAAAAGCACGAAACGACCTCCACTAAGGTATAATAAGTTGAATAATTTACGGACTGGATACATCAGCTCTTAACCCTTGGGATCTACGAAACCTGGGTATAATACGGATTTCGTGTGATTTTGTACGCACGTGTGATCAAAATTTTGTTATTTATATGTAAATGGAAGGAGTCAATTAAGCGATTGGGAATAATACTGCGCCAAACATTTTCAAAATTGTGTCTCTGGCTTAGTCTTTTTCTGTTGTTTTAGAAAAAGCAATAAAGGGATATTTATTTAACCTAGTAAATTGTGTTGTGACCCGCTGGTTTAGCATTATACTTGGAAATATAGGATGTCACAGGGAAAGATACTAATTTTCTTAGTTGTTTATTTATAATTATAATAAAACAATGTTTTTTTTTTCAACAAAATACACAGCAAATTTCAATAACTGGACAATGAAGTGATATTGACAGTAACATTAATAAAAAACAAAACCTACTCAAACTAAAAAATAATTAACAATAAATATCTGCAGAGTAAAATATTATAATATACAAAACAGTACAATCTTCATCAACGCATTAAACTTATCGCATCATGTGTGACCAGTTCATATTTTGGTTCTCTATCTATAAACTTAACCGTGTTTAAAATATTTGCAATTTTAATTTTAAATTTAGCGTTTTGGATAATCATTATTTAAATAATATTGTACTTCTCTCTCTTAGATGTTACTATTTGTAAATGTAATTCCAATAGCTTCGCTTTCATAATTAATTCTTGCAATCTGTATTCCACGGGATATTGAGATTCTCTTAATTGGCGATTTTAACCTACCTGATTTGATTAATGCAGCATCGATATGTAAAACTCAGAACAAACTTAGAATTTGCAGCAATTCAATAAATTTTACAACTGTGACACGTCACATCTTGGATTTACTGCTGTTAAATATTAATTATGAGTTTTGTGTTAAACGTGAATTTTTCCATTGGTATTAATTAATCCTTATCACTCAGCTCTGTATGTTTCTCTCTTCCATTTTCTTAATACTGCACTTTCTAATCCTCCAATTGCTAATAATGTCCACTTTAACTTCCGAAAGATTTTGTTGCTACATGATGACTGATTGAATGTAAATTGTTTTTTTTAAGAGAATTTTCCTGATGTTAACTCTGCTAGTTTCTGTGGTACTATTTATAATCCCCAGTTCCAAGCAGTACCAAATGTAAATTCCGTGTTTAGTCCCTCATTATAAACATCAAGACCCAAGATCAAGGGCTTTTTTTGTCGAGGTAGACGAAACCTGAACAATTTGATGCTTATCAGCACTCCCGTAGAACCAAATCTACTTCCTAATCATCATTATGGTCCCTGAAAAAATCGTAATTATCATATATTATGTTATATCCTTATTATAGATTATTATGGAAGACGCTGGATTATGACTAATTCTGAATCAGCGAGAGTTTAAGAGACCAAGATCTTTATGTAAAGCTATAATATTAGCTAGGTACGAAACCCACCTAAATAATACTTAAGCAGGCATGACGTACAATACATAAAACATGTTTAAATGTACACATAATTCCTGGTGATATGTTTTTAGGCGATAAATGTTAAACTATCCACAACTGGTTGTTAATGCCTTTATTAAGTCCTTTCAAAATACCCAAACACAAACCTCTGCACTTGTTGAGGTTGATGCACATAGTGAAATATGTGGTTTTCTGCTAGTTTCTTTCTTCGTGAACCAAACTCTGTTCTTTCTCATCCCTTACGTGCTACTATTTTTAGTCTCAGGTGTTTGAGAACATTATTTATTCGAGTATATTTAATAGTTTTGAGTCATTACGGATTTGTCAAGCGCGTTTGACACTATAGACCCCATTCTGACAAAGCTTAATGAATTTGAAGTAAGGTAAACATGTATTCGTCAGTCTTCTTGATTGAACCCACCTTCAATTTATTATTGATGCAATTGTTCAATCGCGCTTGAGTAATAATTCAAATTAAAATATTAGTGAATGTCATATTGTCATTTGCTGTAGAAAAATCCTTTTATCACCTATTATGTGTAAGGTAAACCAATATCTGAATCTGAAACCATCAAGGACCTTCAACTCACATATTAGTAACCACATACCCAAATATTTCACTAATGTTGATACCTTCATTGCTGAATGTACGGGCACTCAAAGTAAAGTGATCTTACCTGTCTTTGGCTGTTCAAAGCCTTGCATTCACACAGAATGTAGTAAATGTTCTCTGTCATCTTTTCATAAACTTGCCCGGTTGTATTATTCCAGTACTGTTTGTGCTTCTTTTTGACCCAACTTCTTATCTTCTCTCGTGTCGTGTTTTTAGACACTCCTAGGACAGCTTCCGGGCCTGTATATGGAGTAGTTTCTTTTGATCGCTGAATGTCCGAGTACCCACAGCAAAGTGACTTTATAGCGGTCTGTCAGCTTATTCAGTCCTAGAATACATTCCAGAACCAGCCGTGGTTATATCTTAGGCTTCACTAGTGCCCTCAGTATCGCTTGGTTGTCTGTAGTAATATAGATCCGTTTATTTTCATAAGGCCTCTGATTAATTTCAGTTGCTCAATGCAATATTGCGTACGTCTCTATATCCTCATGTCCTGGCACCCAAATCAGAGATGCCTTGTAGTCTCGTGCCACTGTATTGAAGGATATTTTGCAGTTTCTAACTAGTTTTGACCTAGTTACAAGGTTCGAGACTGCCTTGATAGCAGCCTGGCTGTCACTCATTATATAGTCTTATTTTCCTCCTCATACAGGCCCCTTTTGTGATCATTTCTGCGCAGGCTGTAAGGGCAAATACCTCTACCTGGAAGACTGTCGCATGTTTGTCCAGACTTATGGCTTTGATTAGGGCTCGGTCCACAAATACCGGCTCTTGTGCCCTGGCTAGATTTGCATCAAAAGCAGTGATATCACTACGTGCCTGGTCCCTGTTCGCTATGGAGATTCTCACTTTTTCAATGAAGATAATCTCGGGTGCCATACTGTCCGTGGTCATTTCCAGCAATGGCACGTCTAATATCGTAGCCGCAGTATCAGTGGGCCCTCCAACCCTAGTGTTGGGATGCCACAAGTTGTTGATTTTCAGTCTAAGCATCGCATTTATACCCTCCGCTCTCACATAAAGCTCCGGCGGGGGGAGGGCCACAATGGTCTCCAAAGAAGAGGTCCCTGTGCTGTTGATTGCACCAGTGATTCCCAGCAATGCCTGTCTTTGGACAACGGTTAGCAGTTTCACCGCGGAGGACACTTCTGTTCTTTTCCACCAGACTACTGCCCTGTATATTATTGCTGGCCTTATCACAGCAGTATACAGCCAATAGATCTCCCTCGGCTTTAGTCCCCAGGTTTTACCAGCAACTCTCCTGCAGCGCCAGAATAGTTGCGTAGCCCTGGTCGTTATTTTGACTCAGTGATTTTTCCAGCTCAGTTTCTTCACTCCTGTAGTTTTACGCTTGTTAATATTTAGATCATGATTTTGCTTGAGTTTCATCACTTTACAAATTTTTAAATTTATACCTCACCCCGATATGATAATACGATAAATTGGGAGATTTGTGATAATTTCTTGTTCTTCTCGACAAGTTAAGATATGTGCCCACTTAGAACCATATTGTGTTCTTTTATATGTAGCTATATGTATATAGCATTAGCGATGATAATGTTATGAAAAATATTACTTATTCACAGAGCCGTCGTATCAGCGGAAAGAAATGAAAAGCGTGTCGCTGATGGATTATTATTGTGTTGTGTGTGTTTGTTGCACGCGCACAGTTTCACAATATTATTATGAAAAAGAGCGTCTCGCATTTCGTGTTCCCTTACGACTTATAACTCGGTCTAAATAAATAACAAATTTAAAATGTAAACTGTCGCATTTGTACTTATCTCCAGTAATATATCTCGTGTAGGAGAATTACAGAAATGTAATACTTTTTTCCTACACTAAAGTGGAAGACACGCAACGAATAATATCAAATATATAAATGCTATTGCTCGTTGAAATGTTGTATTATTGACTTACACGGGACGGAGGATAAATTTCGTTTTTTTTTCGTTGCGAATGTCGCATTCTCGTCTACTTTAAAATTCAGTAGTTACCAGGCGCTAATAGAAAAGCGTAACAGCTAGTTTAAAGTGCTGAGAAAAAAAAAATGTGGCAATATATTGGAAAATTTTCCGGTACGTTATTGAAAGTTTCACCATGAGTGATTAGTTTAATTATAAATTTATGGCTTTCGAGCTATGAATCAACATTGGCTAACGGCCAAACGGAACGATTTTACAAGCAACCGCTGTGAGTTGCCACTTGTTCAGCTAAATGCAAGATGTACAACATGTTTATGTATTCTACGAGTGATGGTAAAATGTTCAAGCTTTTCAATTGTGTAATTATACTCACATTTCTATATAATTATACCCTAACATCAATATACTTAAAGTAATGGTAGCAGGGAAGTTGTCAGTACGGAGAAATTAAGCAAAATTATTTATTAAGTGGTTTTATAATTCGCAGGTGTTTTTGTATCTACGCAGGGGTTCGTTGTTTAAAGAAATTTAATTTGGTAAATGTATTGTGTTATACATACAATTATATTATTACTTTACGAAATTAATTAGAATGAATGGTATTCCTGTCAATTTGTAGTAATGTGAGAACAAATAACTTATTTTGCTGAAGGCAGTCTTTGGTAAAGCTATATTTAAGTGGTGTTAATTAAATTAAAACACAAGTACTTAAAATCCGTGGCAGAGCTAATTCTAAACATTTTAAAATACCGTACCATAAAGCCGCACTGCAGTGGACATATGTTTCGATAACCTAGCTACCATTAGCAGCAGTTAGTATGAACCCAAAAAACTAAACTAAAACTATTCTAAATCCAACCAGTGAATCCCTTTAAATTTCTCGCTTTCAAGGGAAATATACAAAAGACTTCTACGTTATACGATGTGTTAACTACACCAGAGGCTAGCAAACTTTTGCGTACCCATGCGAATAAAAATTTATTGTTTGTATTTTGGGAAATGTAACATCTCAGGTGCTCTCAGATGATTTGGTTCCGTGTAGTACGAAGTTAATTATGCATTGACTTGGATTTTTAATACTCTTGTGGATTAGATATGAGTTGCGGACAAATATAATAGAAATACCTGAAGCATACCTGAGTTTACACCTATCAAAAGTAAAGAAAAATGCCTTGGTGGCCCTGATGAAGGTCAGAAAATTGTCTGCGAGATCGTATTGGAAATCTCAGACTTTTGGAGACAGAGTAGCGAGTTGAATAACATGATCAGTAGGGATGATGATTTTTGTTGGCACGCAATGGTAAATAATCGGTCGGCATTATGTATATATTATAGTATATAAGTATTGCTATGGAATCAGGGGTATGGAATATAATTCAGAATCATTTAAAAACAGGTTGCAAAGCCAAATGAAAAAGTAATTGAAAGTTGAAGCACGTTCTCGGTTGCCTACTTTACAGGCAAATTTTGAATTTGTTAAGAACAACTATAAAAGTGGATCATCTTAGTATAGCCTTAATTATAATGTAAATTTTATTTTCTATGTTAATTCAAGTTTACCTGGTATATTTTCATGTTTTTATTATATTTTGCCCGGGAAGATTTTTCATTCTTCGGGATGTCTATTTGGTAACTTTTGCTGTGTTCCCCTCAAACTAGAGTAAATAACGGTATCTTAATGTCAGTTGCTGGTATCTATTCAAATTTAATGTTGACTTGCCTGATAGCGATAACAATCGAAGGCTGATTACCAGTAATTTAGTTTAAAGCCACGAAAGGCGATGGTTGATATTGAACTCCTATAACGATTTTATATGCCACACTATAAAAAATATCAAAGTTCCACGAAGCGTTTACCTAAAAAAGTATCGATATGATACTCTTGAATAATTTAAATCCTTACTCTTACTGTTAATCGTCGAGAATTTCCTATAAAATTTCCTACGAAGAATCCCGGCCAGAAGAGGGTGACTGCCCGCAATCAAGTTAGTATTCTAACTAAACTACTAAACTAAACTACTAAATAATTAGTTAGTTTCAATTCAATATTAACCAGAAATAAGATTTTAATAATTTATGTGCACTATACGTTAATTTGGGGTTAGATTTATATTAACCGCCATTAGTTTTAGCTTTTTAGGAATTTTTAATATTTAAGGGTTGCGTTCAAAATCACTGAGGTGGCTTGTGATAAAATAGTTATTTTTAACAAATATCGATATCCCTATAATCTGGATTATCTATTAAATTTAGTTTCTGATATTTACGATTAAACGGCTCTGAATTTGAAATTTACTTTTTTTATTTTGACGTTCCTTTAACCTCATTCATTTAAAGTGCCAGGAAAGTTTGAACACGTATTTTTGTATTAAATAAATTACGTAATAACATAGGTACCTGTGATTTAGAGTCTCAAAAGTGGTAAAACATTTTTTGGTAAAGAAATAAAGAGTTAAGCTTGTTTTGTGTTCAAATATTATTTTATTTGTACGTTTGGTGTTTACAACGGTAATTGATAATTACTATTTTTCAAATTTTAATAATCCAGGAAGGGGCTTTGGGGACGCGCCCGTTAGGTAAGAAAACTGCCTATTCGTTAGCAAGCGTCTGGATTACTTTGACAGGCGATTTGATGCTGCTAGAAGTGTCCTGTGCCACCTAGGAGGTAGAAGCTCACTTTTCACAGTATTCTTTCACTTATCAGGGAGATCGCTGGGTGGATAAAAACTACCTACTATATTATTTTATTTTATTTTTATAGAAAAAAAGAAAAAGAAAAAAATTTTATACGCACAATGTATAAATAAATTGTAAACCTTTAAATTTAAGAATAATATTTCATTGTATTGAACTAAACAAAATAAAAATTTTGAAATCCCGGGCGTTTTCTTCTGAAAAACAGAGCAGTATATAAATCGATTCACACGCTTTGCCGCTATTTAAAAAAGTATTTCCTTCAGCTAACAGGTCTTTATTTCACTAAAATAACACTGTTTTTAATTGAAGGAAATATCTTTTGACTGAAAAGAAAATAGTTCTTTTAAATAGTCGCAAAGAAACACTTCTTTGATTTAAAGAATTCTTTTTCTCTGTGTGCGTTTCTGCGTGCCAACAAAAATCACCATCTCTGTTAATCAGTAAACCATGACTGCAAGTCAAATAGCACACCAAGGTCACAAATTCTGTTATATCTAGGAATAGGAACATTATGAATTCTATTGTTTATCATACAAAGGTTGTGTATTTATAGCAAAGAAAAACTTTGTTGATGGATTTGATACGAAAAGTGGACGAAATAATAGTATACCACGCAAAATTTTAATAATTATGGTTAGATTGTTAGATCCGTCAAAGTCTTCACCAAATTGTCTTTCGAAATATTAACAAGCCGGTTTTACTGAATACAATAAAACCGCTAGATTGCTAAATCCTATATTACAGATAAAAAGTGACTGTTTAGGACACTATATAACAAGCCATCGGATATAGAATAGAACAGGTGCCTCTCTAAAATATTGGTGTCTATAGTGTAAAATCAACAAAGGCTTTCCCATTAAATACTCAACAAACTGAATTAGGAAAATCTTGCTACAGCATTCGAAATATTGAAGCATGCTACTAAAGTCATTGTTTTTAATATGTACCGATATATGTATGTATTAATAACAATGTAATATAATAATGCAACGTTGGTAGATTCATATTCCGTTTACTAACAATAAGTTCCGACACTTTGATTTGGTTGGTGAGTTTGGTGATTTGACTTACTATAAAATAGCCGTTTGTTAAAAAGCACTGTATACACATGTACAAGTATTTATAAAGATGATACCGAGATGTTTTATTTTCTGAATTATTCATGTGCAATAAACAACTTTATGAGGCCTTCTTCAATAGGTTTTAGTACGCTCCAATATAAACGTCTGCAGTTTTTATTCGAATACCAAAGGAGTCAGCTCGAATTATCTATCCATTTAGAAGTGCATGATTCAAGGGCAGAAAAGATAAATGTTTCGGGATATCTTGTTTTAACTTACGCTGAGAGAAATGAAATTGTTGTTTCAACAATTCGTGTATTTTTAAATATTTGTGTGCTTGTAGTCAAATGGCGAAACAAATTCAACACGCATAAAATAAACAATTACTTTATGTTAAAGTTTCAGTATTTAAACTAACAAGATTGATGCTGTTTTAATAAGAATTCTTTTGAAATTCCCTTCGAACTAGTACGAAGTACAAGCAAACGATATTGATGCCACAGGATTATCAATCTTTGATGTTTTAACCTCATTCTCCCTAACGAAACATAATTATTGGAAGTGCTTCAATGATTGTTCTGGTAACCTTTATACTGCGCTCTATTAGATGCACGTAACGCATATTCTTTTCTTCCAAACCTTATGCAATACTACCATTCAACTGGTCGTCGATCAGTTTCTTCTTCTTCCTGTGTCGATGATGTCACAATTTTCTCCAATTCTTTATTTGATAATTCCTCTCGATATTCTTCCATACATTCATGCACCTCTCCACCATCAAATCGACGAGAAGTTCTTCACTAAAGTGGCTTGCTATGCAAGTGAATCTGTTTACTTATTCTTCAACGTTAGGCAAATCTTCAAAGTTGCTAACAATCGTTTTCCACAAATTCTTCCAACCTGACTTTATATTCACCGGTTTTAATTCATCCATTGTTGTTTTTATAAATGTAATTCCGTTTACTATTATAAATTTATTTGTCAGCATTTCATAACATTCAAATCAGGCTCTGTGTCCATCTCTATTCTAATTCTTTCGAATGCAAGATGAGTGTATATTGCTTCAACACAACGAATGTGATCGAGGGGTTGAAGTAATCTGGTTGCATTTGGCGGTAAATATATATAACCTTAATATTTTCATCTTCTACGGCAATAGATGCATTGTCCATTATTAATAACACTAACAATTCCTCTTGTTGCAAGTAGCGTTTGACTTCAGGAATGAAACATAAACGAAACCATTCAGTAAAAAGTATTGCTGTAACTTATGCTTATATGTATGTAGAGAGAGTGATGTTACACTGCGACCTAAGAGATCTGTTGTGTCCCTTACTCTTCCTGTTTTACAGCTAGCCTTCCAATCCTATTCCTTTCAGAAAGTGTAGGATATCAGAAGGCCCCAGGTTAGGTAAGTCTGCCTCTTCGATTTCACATGCTCCCAGGTGCAATGCCCTTGAATTGTTCAGCGCTATGGAATTTGAGAGGAGATGGATGGGTGTTTCATCCTGTTCCCCACAAAATCTACATTCAGATTCCTTTGTAAATCCAAACTTACTCAGATGGCCTTTCAGTTTACAACAGCGTGAAAGTATTCCTGTTAATATGTGAACGTTGTTCTTAGTTAGGTTGATACATTCTGTAAACCTCCTTTGATTATAGGTTCCTAGATGAATTTTATTTTGCATCATTCCTGGAGATCCTCTCAATAATTAGATTTTCTTTATTCAGTTTCTTCAGCATTGTACTGTTACTTATCTTGCAAAAGAGTTCAAGCCCTACCAAAGGTATTCCAGCCCCTTTTTTGCGAGATTATCCATTATCTCGTTTCCTTCCAATCTTGTGTGACCCGGAACCCACAAGAGGGTTACTTTATTCCTTTTGCCTAGCTCGTTTAATTTCCATAGGCATTCTCAGACCATCTTGAAACTGAATTCATATGAGCTCAGCGCCTTGATGGCTGCTTGACTATAAGACATGATGATAATCTCCTGCTTTCAATAATTTCTATCAATATTGAACTGGACGCATCTTTTAATAGCGTGTATTTTCGCCTGGAAGATCTTGGGTAATTTCCCAAGCGTTCGAAGTACTTGGTTCTAGGCCCATATATTGCTATTCCAGTTCCCTCTGCCGTTTTGGAGCAATCAGTCTACCATTTGATGGCATTTCTATCCAATTTCGAGATAGTGTTATGATCCCACTCGCTCTTGTTACAAAGCTTTGTGGTGAATTCCTTTACAAAGCTGAATTTCTTTGACATGTCATCCAGGGGCATGTCCCAGGTTTGATGCCCGTCAGGAGATCGAAGCCTATGCCTAATCGTTCTTTCGTTGACCATTCTGAGTGTGGTTCTGTTTGCCATGCTCTATTGATTTCATCGTCTATTGGTTTATGATGGGCAAAATCACATCTTCATAAAACTAATAGTATAATTATTTATATTATCGATTAGAAATACATAACTATAGTATTGAGAAATAAAAATCTCTTTTTTTTCATTGGTACTAAATATGCTTTTGATGTTGACCAAGCAATGCATCAGAAGTGTGCGTAGAGGAAAAAAAGTAATCGCAGTGCATATTGAAGTGTATATTGCTTTAATGCAGGGAATATTTATTATGCATTGTTCCGTCATTATAGCGTATCCATTTGATTAAATATTTCAGATGTGATTTCATTACCCTGCAATGGAAATTTGTCGACGTAAAAACAAAAACATTTAGATTAACAGCCCGCAATAACACTTAAGGTAACACTAGAGCATGGCTAAATTAACATAGTTATTTTTGATTATATTATGTCGTACGTTATCCATTATATTAATCAATACGTATGAAAATATAAATTCTATTTGAATTGAAATTACGTACTTTCTACTCTTAGTGTAAGTATATAATGTGTCAATAATTATGAGCGCAGCTTTATTTTCTAGTCAAGCTATATTTTTATATTGTGCTTTAAGATCGAAATTGCTTAAATTCGACGGGCTGTATAACCTAATCGTTACAACTTTTTTTTATTGCATTGCTACATTTTTCCCTAAGACACACTTGTTATCAGTAACCATTTTGAAAAACTTGCATTTCTGCAATCGAAAGCAGGCTTCGATGATTGACGATTTTTAACATACGGAGGAACTGAAGTAAAGTTCCGTGTATTAAATGTTGCTTTAAAAATGAAATATTGTACTTATAGGAGCACTTTAAAAGTACTTAGGTCTGTTTTCGACGAATCGTTTATGAATACAAACAGCATTTACTGATGATAAACATTCCTACGAGGATCGTAAAAACATCGATTTAATGATAATGCAAAAACGATTTAAATAATTACAAAATATCGTTAAAACACTGTTAGAGATTATGAGTATATCATTTGGCTTATGTCGAGCTTTGCTTTCGCTTCTTTTGCTTTTTGTTTCCAAATTAAAGAATTTCGACAAAAGCTGTGCTAAGTGAATCTTGCTTAGCAAGATTGATTAAGCAAAAGCGAGTGGTTATAAGTCATAAAACGTGCGTGCATAACGTTGAAGCAAAAGCGAAATCTTCTCAATGGAAGCCTTCTGAAGATCCAAGATCTACCTGGTGGTTCGCCAAGATTGATTATGTAAAGGTCTTGCTCACCGCATTCTTAATTTCAACGTAACTGAAATGGTGGGGGTAAAACATGTTACAGCAGCTCTCGTAATTATACCGGAACTAAAAATAAAGCGCCAAAACTTTCAAGTTTGTAGTAAAGTAAGTAATTCGAATCAATATTATCAAAAAAGAGTTTTCACCCACAATTGCATTGTCAGTAACTTTTAATTCAGATGTACTCGAATTAAATGTTACTCAGTTACAGGGCAATTGTTGGTGAAAATCCTTTTTTTTTTGGTAATATTGATTTGAATAATGTTAATTTATTAATGTTGTATTTATAAACACCGCATTTGGCGAAGAAATTTATTTATGTTTATTTTATGTAAATACATAACAGACGACTTACATTTCTAATCAAAATATTTTAAATGTTCATAGAATCACAACTCAGCATTGCTTATTCGATGCACTCAAACATTTAAAATGTCGGTATTTTTCACAGGTGGTTTATGCCTAAAATTATTTTTTAATATAAGCGAGTTACTTTATTTAGCCATTATTACCTTGCTGATGTAACATTGTAACTTCACTGCATTTACGTGCACAACACTTCTCAAAGTACGGGGCATACTGACACCCACTGCAGACACTGGGTAAATAGTTAACTGTTGTTTGTAAATATCTACAACAGAACACAAATTACGAGTTACGGAAATATTATTTCTACTTAAAGTAGCCTACCAACCTATAATTCTAAGACACTTTTTGTATCACGTCTATTTATTAAAGTTTATAAAATAAAAGAACATAATATGCTAAGCTAACTATAGTGGAAATATAACGATAACAGAAAGCAAGAAATTGCTAAAACTAAATTCTCTCCTCAAATATGAAACCCGCAAAAAATGACAGCAGCGAACAACGTAATCATAAACAAAGGGAAATGCAAGAAATGAATAAATGTTGCTATGGTAGTTATTCGTACTTACCGACATTTAGTTAGCGGTCAAGCTGAAAGAGTGCGCAAGAATAGTAAATGGCGCGAATTCGAAGGTCCTCATCCCCTGGATGAAATCTCTAGAGGATTTGGCACCATGTGACATACTGTATGTTATCATCTAAGACGTTAAAAGTATGGCTGTATGCAATAGGGGTATTTTGAGGATGAAAAAATTGGTATTGATGAATAAATTTCTTTGGAAGAAACCAAAATTGCATAGATCTTTAGATCAAACCTTGTACCTTCATTCATTCATTCATTCATTCATTCAAGTTAAGGTGGGCACTTGATGTCCGGGCACTTGAGCTAAGTGCTCATTGTACCATCCCTATTGATTCTCTTATTTCCACTCGAGCAGCTTGGTGTTCTCTATAAAGCCCAGTATCTTGCCCAGTGGAAACTTGAGGACCTTCGAGGGCTCCAATAGATTTCTCTGATGTACTTCTGCCTAAGTACCCTCAGTTCCTCACATGTGCAGATTACATGTAATCTCGTTTCCTCCTGTAGGTCGCATCTTCTACACCACGGTTCGCTTACACGGCCTGTGTTGTATAGATGCTTTTTCAGAGGACAGTGTCCAGTTACCAACCCAGTAATGGTTTTAACTTCTTTCTTACTGCGCCTGAGTAGGTTATCAGAGAAACTACCCATCCCCATCCCCTATCAGCGTTTTGGTATGGAGTTAACCTTCAGCCGACCTCCATTTCTTTGTACTATCTTTATCTAACCAGGTCCAGATCTCCCTTCTTGCGGAATCCTTGGTAATCCCACATACGGGCTCTGGGCCCATGAAGTGGCTCTTAGAGCCCTCCTTGGCTAGTTCATCGGCTATTACGTTGCCCTTTATATCCTCATGTCCCGGCACCCAAATCAGAGACACCGTGTAGTCTCATGCCAGATGCATTGAGGGATTGTTTGCAGTCCCTAACTAGTTTTTGACCTAGTTACGGGTTCGAGACTGCCTTAATGACAGCCTGGCTGTCAGTCATTATATTATTTTCCGCCTCATGTAGCCCCCTTTGCAATCATTTCTGCACAGGCTGCAAGGGCGAATACCCTGCCTGGAAGACCGTTGTATGTTTCCCCGGCTATGATATCCTTTAATTAGGACTGGGGCCCACAAATATCGGCTCCTTCCTCTGGCTGGATTTGGATCCATCCGTGTACCAGAGCTTGTACCTTATATACAAACTAATACATTTCTAGATAGAATAACATGCCATTACTATATTGCTCAAGACATTCTCTTCTTTTGATTAAATAAATAAATGGAAGCTAAGCTACATGAAAAGTCGGAGAGATGTTGCCAAGAATAAAGCAGGCTATTATGGAAAACTGATGAATCAAACAAAATTAAATACTTAATTTTTAAATGTTTTATTTCGACTCTTATTTAGGCTCAACCTTGGTAGTACATTTCCTGTTTTTAGGTGAACGAATATCATCCTATGCTGCTAGCAAATTGCATAATGTTTCCAATACAATATTTTGTGGTGGTGTTCATATTTTAACTAATGCGATAAGAATTTAGTTTACCAACAACTTCTCCATTGATTGTTAGAGTTAAAAGCTTAAAATTTCTAACGAAACTAACATTTTTTTACACCTTAAGGCTGTGTACTGTCATTATTGCTACGTAAGGAGGAATGATTTTAAAAACGACTAAGGAAACTGCTAATACTAATACTTAAAATCGTTAAGTCGCATGCCGCTGCTGTATTTTACGGTAATTGTTTCTAATAACTTGTCAAATCAAGGGGGAATAACCGTTCTCCAAAACCTTTCGCAGCACCGAGATATACGCCAAAATGAACCGTCTACCAGGCTGATTTACTTGCTTTTATACTAGACTGAAACTTTAATAAGTTGATTATTTATTAACGCGAAACACAATTTTAACCAGCTTTATAATGAAGGGCTGTCGCATTTATTTCACGAGCGGCCAATATTTAGCTAAAATAAATATCGGTAAAACGAGCAAATAAAATATTGCAATATTTTAAATCTGCTTAATTGTTTGCCGTCGGCGGGACCGACAATTATTTTGAATGATTTTGTGAAATACATAGCGCCGTGACGTTGCTAACCAGAGAGGTTTCGGTCCTGTGGAATTTATGTTACATACATATACGATTCTATAAAAAAAATGTTTGAAAAATGTTACGATGTTATCGTTATGTTGTATGTATATACGTCAATATCATGGTGTTTAATTTTTTATTAGTAAATTATCGACGATTTTGGGGTTGGGGCAATTTGTAAGTAGACATTTATGGAGACGTAATTTCGAGTCCGTCAATAAAATGCTTGTTGAGCATGAATTATAAATCTCCAGTCCACCGCCTTTGTTTATAATCGCCCGAATGTCGAGGCTAAGAATATAAGTCGTTGTTTGTCCAATAATATATTTTTCATGATGTATAAACATAGACTTTAACACTAAGTTTAGGAGATTAGCTTTGATTAATGTATGCTTCTTTATTATTCAATATATGAAAGAGGCCAGTGATATAAGAACTGGTTTATGCCATTCAGATTTATTTTATTGTTCACTAATTTTATGTTTTTACGCGTGTTGAATAATGAAATTAAATCTATCACCCAGCAGTGTATAATATTTGCTTAAGCACCTTCAGAAACTATCTAAATAAGGTGGGAAAGAGACGATTGATCCTTTAACGTTGCCCCGTACTTAGCATTGTACCATCATATCGCTGTACAAAGGAAATGTAGCTATAGAATTAAATGCATGTGGCCACATCACCTCCCCTCACTTCGCACTAATGTACGTATGGTTTGGTGCAAAGTGCTGCGTGGTATCATAAAGTTGTGATAAATGATTCAATCGTTATGACGTGTGGTAACCAAAAAGCTAAAAGTACGTGTTTACCCGAATATAGATGCAGGGAGCTGGAACGTATTTATTTTCACTTCACATAATCGTGTTGCTTCAGCTCTTCCCGGCTATTTATCCTAGCTATTTATCTGGTGATTTCAAACGTGTTAAAAAGAAAAAAATATAAAAAACGAAAGGAGACTTCTGTATTCGTGAAATATATTCAAACTTGTGGATGTGTTTAACTTTTTCGGCATTTGCATTCTAAAACAGATTCTAAACTCTTCTTCGAATGCTCTCATAGGATATTGAATATTTAGTTAACAATGTTGCAGTCAAAAAAGCAGAACACCATACAAACTCAGAAATGCTACAGATATTTACTAAGAAAAATTAAATAATCAAAAGAAAAAAACCTAATTGCGCCAAACATGCATTTGGACCAACAAGAATTCGTCCACATTAAGCACACCTGTTCGTATATAGAACCAATTTTTTTTCTTCGTGGAGACATACGACAAGGGGACTTCGATAACAATACACACAGAAAAATCCGCATAGTAATATTTACACTTCACTGTCGGACGAAAATTGTTGTAAGAATTATTACAAAATATTGTAGCACAATCTTATAGAAAATATTGTGAAATGTTTTACAATATTTTAGAACTAGTAAATATAATAAATGCATATGATGAAGTGGCAAAAGTTATAAACGTCGGGAAGGACGACGGTCTGTCAAAATCCTGGGCATGCCTCAAAATTTACGAATTTCTGATTCTGAAGTAAAAAAGATAATTTTAAGACATGCATCCGCCTGTCGACATGGCAGTAATCATTATATCCACCAACAACCAACATCTTCGAGATCCCTCAAGATTTACCTGTTGTTTTTAATGAAATCAACAAATAAACCCTTAAAATAGTAAAACCTCGTTTATTTTAGAGATATTGCCAAAATTAAGAAAATAATTGGTATAAAAAACGATCATATTATTTTGTTACATCCTGTTTATTATTGTAACAAACCCATTATTTTCACTTAAACAATAAGAACTCTTAAATTGAAGGTAGATTGAGCAACTAACACACCGAAATACCAGTAAACTTCTGTCTCACAGCAATTTTTTTAATTTTCGAACACTATTTGTTCAAAATTCTAATACTTTAAGAAATAAATTAAAATAAATATAAAATTATTGATTTTAAAAAATGTTCTGGCATTTATAAGATCAAATGCGGTGTTTGTAATAAAGTATATATAGATCAAACAAAGAGGAATGCGGAGATTAGATTTAAAGAACATTTATATCATGTTAAGAATCATAATGCTGATAAATCCGTTTTAGCGCATCATTTTGTTGATACAAGACACACTTTTTCAATTAATGATTTAGATGTACATAATTAAGTCTTCAAATTGTAAGAATCTTAATATATGGAAAACTATTTATATGAAAAAACATAATAATAGCTTAATTAGCTTACTTAATACCGATTTAACACCCCTTAATTATAAATTTTTAGAATTTATTGAAGGTAGTAGTTCTGAAGCTTAATTTTGTAATCTAGGATATACTTATTATATATACACATTTGATAGTCTGACAGTATACTTGTACATATGTACACCTGATGATGTTAGCATAGCTAATGAAATGTACATAGTGTCTGAAGATTAAAAAACTGTTGTGAGACAGAAGTTTATTGGTATTTCGTGTGTTAGTTAATAAGTACTCTTAATTAATAACGTGAATATTGTTAAGAAATAAGGATTACGCCAATCACAACTGTAGTTAATTTAATGTAATTATTATAGACACGCCAGAGTTACTAACTTGCGATTGTTTTTGATTCTCCACAATTACATCACCACGCGATATGATCGACTAGTAAGTTTAAGAAACGAATTATCTAGGTATACAAGGATTGTTATCACGATCATCATCAATATTGAGTTTATTAAAAGAGGTAAAATAAAAAAAATTGAAAAAGAGCATACATAGTATTCCTTGCAAGTTTTTTTCTTTAACCAACATGAATTAATGTTTATAAATGTAAATTGTTCTTAATAATTATTATGCAGGCACTCTATTATACAATATTCTCCAATTATTACAATTTAACTTCTGTGGAAGTAGATAGACCTGGTTCGCCTAATATTGCCATTAAGATACCCCATTTTACTGGTTCAGAAAACAGGCTCCAAATCCTTAAATCAACACATTTGTTTCTTTTGATTACTGAACTCGATGCAAATATTGCGAAACTAAAAAAATCGAACAAGGATGCAATTAACACATTGCACATTAAAGAATCGTTTTCGCGTCTTGACAAATTAACTGTAGCAATAAAATTAGTCAGAGAATAAAACTAATTGGCATTAATCCAACATTTTACAGCAACAGCTTGCGGTGAAAAACTACGTGTTGTTATACAGCTAGGTTTTCGTGTGCCAAAACGAACAAACCTATTGTCCTAACAGTTTCCTAACCGAAATACCTTTGAGATTTCCAAAATAAATTGATTGTTACTACTTTAATGCTGAAGGATGACTGTTCTATTCGTTTGTTTATCATTTCACTTCACGCGTTTTACCCCTTTGAACTAAATTCATGCCAACTTACTGAATGTAACCTATCTAAGTCTTGTTACATTAAATTTTGTAACCAAACTGATTGACAAATTAAGCCGTTTGAATATTACGTAACTCAAGGACGAATTCCCTAATTAATTGACGGCTTCAAGTTTAATTCAAACACTCTATATGCTCTTACTTATACTGCCTGTCAGTTCTAACAAACCTAAATATTATATTAAAGCAATTTAGGCGCCTTTTTATGAATGTGGCGACGACATGGTCGCCTTCATAAAATCTGAATGCTCCGAAATAACAACTGACTCATAACGACGACGAACAATTAAGTTCTCGTATAACCTATATGTTCATGTTAATAAAAGTGTTTCGCACAGAGTACGCAGGACGCTCTGTGCGTCGAACACTTTAAATAATTGGAATTGATTTAACGTTTATGGAGAACGATGAAACTGAATAGAATTTATTTCGCCATCCCTAAAGTTTACTGGGGCATTATAGTAAAATCAATTATTTGCGTTTAATTTAATGTTGGCGCATACAATCACAATCCTGGCAGTACGCCATAATAATGGGGTAACTGTTTATCTATAAGATTTCTGTTATTGTTTGGTTGTGGAGTGCTCTCGTGTTACCTTTAGCAAAATATTTGTTTAAATGGAATGTATTAATCTGTGAATTAAATAATTAAATGCATTTGTTTGATTGTTTGTTTTGTGGTATGTATGGAGCTTTTGTAGCTTTCCTCATCCGCCTGTCAGGAATTTTAGTGAGTAAGGTTATGTACACTCTAATCTAGTTAAACGAACATTTAGTTTACCAGTAGTAATTTAATATTCTCATATAGGAATTAACATTATTTATTTTTGTTTGATGGTGGTCATTTTACAACTAATGGCAATTCCAGTGGAGCAAATAAAATCATTTATGCTGTTAATTGAAGATTTAGTAACTAAATGAGTGATTTGATATATGGAATGCTTAATTTGACTGGAAAAAATACATTTATTTTGATCGTCGTTTATTTATCAAGGACATTTCAAAAAATATACCTGTGTGCGGACGACATATACGTATTAATAAGAGGGGCTACACAGTAGATTATAAACAATATTATACTAATGGCTGGAAGCAACCGTTCACATATAAACCAAATAAAAACATATAGTTTTATTAATACTTACTTCAAAAACTCTTCTGGACGAATAAAAACATTCAGTACTTTTATTAGTCCTCTAGTTATCCAACAGCCTCAACTGAGTACCACATAAGAAAAATCTATGCATCCAGTTTTATAAAGTAATAAACACACTATCATAAGAATTAATTAATAGGGTATTATATAAATGAAATCTACTTACGATTTTTGTATATCACAAACAAACTCGATCTGAATTTTGTCTAATTTTATTTCATTATGCTTTTCAAAAAAAATTAATCAGCATTTTTTAGCATCTATCCTACTCAATCTCGAATCTGTAACACCAGAGAAAGAAAGACCAGAAATTTATAAACACCGCGATATAAATGAAGCAATTCTGGAACGGATTGAAATGGCACCCGAAGAAAACATGCTCATTTCAGTACCACTTAAAAAAGAATAAGCTATTCCTTTAGGGCATACGAAGTTTCAAGCAAGTTTTGGATGGCTACACAAATCTTAAAAACGCTACGGGATTAAAAAAAATTATATCTGGTGAAGCAAAAGGCTATCGCAATAATATTGTGATCAATAAAAAATATAGTATGTAAACAAATTTGAGAAATATTTAAAGTAGATAGTGTTTTTAACATGTATGAGGGAGAAGTTTCCTATAAGTGCTTATATACTTATCCAATAAAATCTTTCATTTTCACAAATGACAAATGACCAGCATAATGAATTTACAAGTAGGTATGTGACAAATCAAATGAAAACAGTTGTTCTTAGTGTGGTGTCAATAAAACCTCCACATGTATTAATCAAACACAGTGCTGATGGTTTACACTCCTAAGAACGTACACATTACTAATAACTTTTGTGATAATAATGAAAATCAAGGTAATTACAGAGAAATTGCATATGTCATTATAGAAATAGAGAGACAAAAAAAACAATTTCTGTTGGTAAGATTAAACTCAAAGTGTCCATTTCACAAATAGTTCTGTTGTTCTTTCTGGAAATCCATCAATTATGTCGTTAACCTTATACTTCCTATGAAAGGCGATTTCTTCTTAAATAAGATCTATTGGAGGCTGATTCCTTTCAAGTGTTAATTGACACAAGACCAACTTTCGATAACACTCGTAATAGCCTAAAATTTGGACGAATTGATAATGATACAGATGAGAGTTCTCATTGTGTCCACGACCGACCACTACCTATTACTAATAAATTGCTTTCTCATTGCTTACAAGTTTATATTTTTTCTTTTTTGATAATTTACTTTTCTATTTCTTTAAAATATCTCCTTTAGTCATTCAAAAGAAGTATACTTAGAAGCGTTTTCTGACAAACTTATCACGTAAGCTGAAAGTATGCTGGCGGTAACAGAAACGACAAAATTATCAGGTCATCACAGAATGTGACCCATGGATTGCCAGAAATTGAAAACGCATTTATAAACAAGCAAAGATAACATCTACATCTCACAATTTGACGTTTGGTGAGAACAAGTACAGAAACTTCAGAAGCTTGGTATTTATTTTAAAACAAATTTTGAAACCTTTTTAATATGAATTGTGTAAATCTTTACCTTTTAGCAGAAATATTGACAATAGAGAGACCAACAAATATATTAATTATTAATTATTATGATAATGTATGTATATTATTTAATCGTGCATTATTAAGTATATATAAAAAAGCCATACACGTATGCCTGTCTTTCCTGAAGAATGGATAGACAAATATTTCGACAACGATTCTTTCTTACTTTTCCGATTGAATAAGCATACATATGCAATACCTGTTGAAATTGTTGAAAAGACTGTGAATGTGGTAGAATGCAGGGGTGGATTTTAATCAATTCCACTTAAAAACAAGTTTGTCTTGCAAAATTACTTGTCTTCAATGCTTGTGTAACGGTATTACTTTCTGCGAATATCACTTTGTAGCCGTTAATTAAAAATCTTCCTAAGATCGCATTAAATCGTTCATGCTAGATTGCCGCTTCCCACATTGTTTTCATCCATTTTATCTAAAAAAAAATGAAATTCACACACTTTATTAAATTGAGAATTACATAAAAGACATACTAGTCAGGTTGCCGAAGATTGGAGGAGGATAAGTTAAAGTTAAGAGTTTTCATATTACCGTAGTTTAGCGCAGTATTTTATAACGTTGCCAGAAAATAAGTAAGGTTTAACTTAAACTAACCGAAGCTTACTTTTTTGTCGCCAGAAAACGCTTTAGGTTTCTTTTCCACGCTTAGATGGATCCGTGAAATTAGAAAAATAGCTTTTGCCAGATCTTCCTAGTACTTGCGCCATATTAGATTAGATTAGGATCAGGGTGATCTATGGACCTGTTTCAGTGCGATCCTTTCAGGTTTATTGTGATCTCTAATAGATACTCTCTAATTTTGCCCCCTTAATTAAGCTTACTATCTTTGAGAGCTACTTCTTTGCGTACCTGCTAGCTATGGGGTTCTCTACGCCCACTACTAGAAACTTTGTACTCGCCAGGCCTTCACATTGGCACATCACATGAACTCGTGTTTCTTCCTTCTCTTGGTAGAATGTGTAGATTGAGTTATCTACCAGGTCTATGTTGTACATATGCCTATTTAGTCTACAATGACCAGTCAGCAGACCTACTATCATTTCAACAGTCTTCCTGTATTTATTCAGTAGATCCATAGTAGTCTAATTGCGCTATATTAATTAATTCTTATTTGGAAGGCTTTGTTGTCTTAATTATTTTCATTAAACACGATCAAACGTCAAAATCTTGGTTTGAACGTCAAAATTAAAAACCAAGAATAATGAAAAATGAATGGAAACCATAATAACTCAAAAAGTAGAAACGATGGACGGAGGATATGCTCAAAAAAAATTAAAGAGCTTATTAATAGGAATTAATCGATGTAAGCATATACACGGTGTTCTGTTAAAGAAGAAAATGAGGAATGTCCGAGAGTGTCTGAATTTTCACAGCAGTGACCAACATTCTATATGTTAAACTTGATGTACAAACACTGAAAGTTGATAATGAAATAGAAAAAAATGTACATTGTGTTGTATGAACTTTTATATAGCCCTGCAGCGTCTTTAGGTATTCACTGTGACCTAATCGATAGAAGGTTGTAGCTTATAGCATCGGAGAGGTTTCGACCACGGAGCTATATTAATTCTTGTATTTTTTACGGTCCATTCCTGCAGTTGTCTAGTTTCTTATTTTGACTATTGCATTTGGTAAGCAGCTTCATATTTTAATGAATATTCGAATACGCCCTGGAACACAGCCATTTGCATAATATAATTCAACCTAACTACTTATGTTTATAAAATAATAAAAAAAACCTCAATATTAACTTCTTTAATTAATTTTTACATCAATCAACTACTACACATTTTAAGATTGTAAACTTTAGAAAAAACTTTCTTTATGTATATAAAAAAACCGCGTCATACCTACTAACACAATTGTATTATTTTGTATTTGCAGTTAATTTATAATATTCAAGCATCTGAAGAAGACATTTTAACCGAAACCGGTAGTGCAAGATGTTTAATTTTTAAACGCAACAAATAAAAAAAAATCACATTCATTATAGTAGGAAAGTATTTTTTCTATTCCATTATCAACTGTCAGATTACCCAATTATTATGGATGAAAGATCACCACAACATCTGAAAGTGTAAGTAGATCTGTACCTACTATGATTGTTAATTCATTTGATATTCCGAGTGGTAATTTTTTCAAATTTGCTGTCAATTCTCAAAATGCAATAATGATGAGGGGTAATAATACCTATTTAAAAAAAAAGTGGAAGGTTCACTACAACCTTCCACTTTTTGAGTTGTGAGGTTACGTCTCTGTATAAATGCTGATCATTTTACGTTATAAATAGACCATAATCCCGCAAAATTTATAAACACTGTGTTTTCTGTCTGTTACTGTTTATGTAATGTAGAGAAATATCCTCCCACTGAAACATCCTGTACAAATTAATAATTGATCTGTGGGCATCAATATTGTAACATCAATTGCCATTAACTATGTAAATACGTGCACTTTTCCTCATCGCTACTTGTATAGATATATAGTCACTCTGCACATCGAGTATATGAAATAATTCATTATTTTACAATCGTTTGTCATTACTTTACTATAATAGAAGGGAAGCGACTATTTGCCTGACTATATCGCGTCTGCACTATTATTTGTATAGACTTCAGTCTTGAAATTTAACGTGAAAAACACAGCCCCGGGGTTTACTTATTCCCGAGCATTCGACCAGATAATTCGTCCCGATAAGACTGTGTACGTTCATTTTGATGTGATTCGCCGTTGTTCGGCGTAGATTCGACTACTGACGACATCTGTAGTGCGTCTTATAAATTATTCAGACCGTTTATCTCGGTATTTGCGTTTGTCGTCCCGGTTGAACTTTAATAGTTATATCTTAACTAGCCCTCATGTTAATATCCCTCATTTTACGGCTTTATTACGTCAACTAGTCTACGGCAACTCATACGCTAGCGATGTCGAATATACCGCGCGCGTATGGATGGAAAGATTATCTCCTTTAGAACGTATGTAGGTATGTGTAGAGCTGTGTCGTCTCCGCACGCAAATTTTACCGTTACGCATACTATATTTAGTAGGAAGCAGTAAAATTATGGAATATCTAAATCTTTGATTACGAATGAGTACTTCAATGAAGAAATGAAACGTTATTGCAATATCTGCTAGTTTAATTAAGGGAAAGAAGTAATATGACTTAAAAGCATAAGATCTGCTTTAATATAAGACATTTGAAAATTGTTGCCATTGCCGAGAATCTTGCATTTACTCACAATGAATGAGTCAAAATTCACCTTGAAAGGGAGATTTAATTTAGTGTAGTCGAATGATGAGCAACGACAATAGATCACATTCACAGTTCTTATATTGTTATCTACTTTTAATTTGGACATCTAAGTATCAATACTTGGACCAGATTAGCATCTTACTGAACATGTGGAATTTGTGGAAATCTAAACACCTATTTAGTAGTACTGATACTGCCTTAAACAATATCGTGAAAAAAGTTTACTTCAATATTGACCAGTTCCTAATTTGTGTAAATTGTTAATTGACACTGCGACTGCGTGAACCACCACTCCTCAATATTGTCACCTAAGCTAAGTAAATATGGTGTTAGAGGGGTTGCAAACGATTGGATCGTAAGTTACTTAAGTCATCGCATGCAAAATATCAGCTGCAATAATGTTACTTCAAAGGCTCCTAGCAACAGGACGGGGTTTGCGCAAGGTTCAATTTTCGGGGCTGTGTTGTTTCTAATTTACATTAATAACTTGCTAAACTTTATAAATATCGGGGACATAATCTTGTATGCTGATGATATTAATATTGTCTCAACATCTAATAACGTTGCGGGTGTTTTAAATGATATACAACTTATTTTAAATTCTGACACTATGGTCAAAACTAAATAAAATCGTAATAAGTTAAAGTAAAATGTTCATTCTACCTTTTAAAAATGCAACAACTTCACTGATACCTAATGATCCTTTCAGCAATAACTGCTAGTACTTCGACTGGGATTATTTTCGAGCCGAATATAGAATGGGGAGACCATGTTGATTATATCTGCAGTCAACTATCAAGAATTTGTTATGGCTTATACCATTAAAAAAAAATGCAGTTTAAGTAGGCTGAGTTTTTTTCTAGATTTATATATGGGGTTCTTTACTGGAGCTCGGCAGTGCCCAAAGAGATTTTTTTTGTATATTTTGAAACCTAGAGACTCATGTCGGCCTATTTTTAGAAATGAAAGATATCTCACCTTTTATGATATCTATATCCTTGAAATATTGAGCTCTCTGTATAACAATATAGAGGATTTTGAAACTCACACCAACCACGATTACGACCCAAGATCTTTTTGTTATTTACTGCCTCCTGATACACATAAAAATCAATCTTTCAAAGAAGTGTCGAATTTGTCGGTTGTAAGCTTTTCAAATGATATAAAAGCAATAACACAGTTTGGTAGATCTAAAAATCGTGTTAAAAACCTACTTTTAAACATAAATTGCTATTGTATAGATGATTATTATACATTTCTGTCCAAGTTATATAATTAATTGGTTGCTGTTCGACTCTAACTATTTAGCTCCGTTAGTTTGGTTTCTTCACTACTGTTGACGTTTTCTGACATTGAAATAAAGTTATTATTATTATTATTACCTACTTGGAATAGGTACCTGAAACATCAAATCCCCAGACAAAAGAGAATAATAACAGCCAGGCTAGCAGGATAGTAAGAACTGAAGAAGAAAGGAGTAACTATTTAATTAGTGGAGCATTTATATTTTATGGAGAATTGTCTTCTGCGTAAAGCTCAAGTTAAGTTGTAAATTTCTAAATTCATTAGGAATATAAGCATCCTTAAATA
Organism: Protaetia brevitarsis; assembly: GCA_004143645.1. NCBI lineage: Eukaryota > Metazoa > Arthropoda > Insecta > Coleoptera > Scarabaeidae > Protaetia > Protaetia brevitarsis. The sequence continues at coordinate 41,169 of RXPK01001051.1, read as the reverse complement.
ACAAAGAAACAAACATGAGAGAACGTCTTTAGGAAAACTTTCAAAAACACTAAATCTAATGGCAGCCAACTAATAAATATACGATCCTTTTCCGATTTTTGCAACAACAATAGCCTACGAATAAACAATATATTTGTTCATAAGGAACGACACAAACGCGTGCTTAAAAAGCCTTCTAAGGCAAAAAGAAATGGAGAGTCGGTTCAACATAAGTAAGACTATCACCATATTCTCTGACAGCCAGCACTTAAAGGGATTAATTCCGTAATTGTTGACTGGTTTGGTGCTGTATAGACACAGGAAAATAATATTGACCTGGGCACTAGGCTATGCCAGCATTAAAGGCAATCAAGGGGCAGATACGCTGAATGAGAGTCGTCAAAGCCAATCATTGGAGCCGGCCTCTTTTTTGACATTACCAAACCAAAAAAACAAAAATCTGAATTTATAAGGGAGTCGACTAAAGAAGGAAAAACTGTTAAACTGATAGGAGTACTAACTGGTTAAATAAGTACTGTTCTAAACATTAGTGATAATAAATTAATTGATAAATTATTAGTTAATAGATTCATTAATTAAACAATTTCTAATTTTTGCCATTTAGCTTATATACGTCCACAGAAAATGTTTATAGCAATATGTTCTTTCTACCCAAACAAAAAAATCAGCGCTGAATGAGTTAAATATTAATATAACACCAAAGTTGAAAATAAGCATATTGATCATCATAACACTTGTCTTAAAAAAATATATGCCGTGTCATGTTAACTTCGCATCATGACAGAGTACTAAAACGAACAATCCAATGCTAAAATACTCTCGACGTGAGATTATTGACGATAGATTTATTTACTATGTGAGTAGGTGTTTGGACTATTTCCATCGTTTATAGGATTGTAAGCAGTGGCGTAGCGCAAAGTTTTGAGCGCCCTCCTCCCCCCGGAAAATGTTGTCTGGGGCCCCTTGCTTACCGTTGTATATTTGTGAACTATTACTAACAATATCTGAGAACCCCTAAGATAGCTGGACCCTTCCGTCGTGAGGGATTGCCGGGGTGTGCATCTTACATTTGGATAACTAGTTCCCGTCTTCAGGGCAGGCCTGAAAAAGGTTGGAACTTGCCACTTCATTTTCCCTTGAGGGTGTGGATATATGTTGTTTCTGTTATTGTTTTGTGCGTGACTTCTCTTCTAGATCTTAAGTTTCTGTTTAACCTTCACCTAGGATAGCTTTACAGAATTTAATAATATTTATCTGCACTAACAATAAGTTGAACATTGTATGCATGAGAGTCATTTTGCAGTTATTACTTCTCAGAAATTTTATTCTTTAGGATTTTTATTTTTACGGGAAGTTCCGTGATGGTTCTATTGTTGAAATGTATTTCTCCGTTTTCACTTGATGTTATGATTTATATTACAGAACTTTTTAGTAAGTATTTAGTGGCAATTTCGCTCATTGTCGGGTTGTATGCATTTCATAACTACATTAAGGCTATCCTTACTTGTACCTAAAAGTAACATGGTACAAACTAACCTTATATCGTGTTTTTTTTATGATTTTCTTTAAGCATTTGTAAAGTTACACTACATTTATCAAAGATTCTAAATATAAGATGAGCCACATGCTTCTTATAAAATTTTTTTTTTAGTTTACCCAATCTATATTTATTCATAATTCTTACATGATTAAATAGATATGATAAATTTCTGAATTTTCTAAGCTGTCTTAATTGATGTCTAGGATTTCCTAAAATACTTTTAAGACTGTTACCTGAAACAGGTAACTGACTTACTTTCTAACTTAAATTTCGAGAAATCTTTTGTACGCCTTTTGTGTAAATTGGATAAAATGGCAATTAATAACCTATTTCTTTTTTTTTTCATTAACTTTTAATGTACTTGCATTTCCAGTTATTATCTTATTTTAATGTTCCCAATAGTATTATAAACATTTTCTCTACGCTGCACTTATTCATTCAGTAAAGTACAAGTTTAATAATATACACTAACAAATTTAAATGAATTCGTTCCTATAAATGTGTGAACCGAAGCCACTTCTAAAAACTAGAACCAGTCAAGTTCATATTTTTATTTCTTAATACTTGAACATTATTATCATTAATTATTGAAAACAAAAACCGGCTATTTTCAGCTGGATACTTTCATACAGGAGTACTTACCTTTATACAAAGGTATCCAGCTCAAAATAACCGTTTTTCGTCTTCGATAGTTAAGCAATCAAGAGCGAACTTTTATGAAGGAAATAATATGTGCATATCGAAAGCAACAATGTCGTAACTCACATCATAGCTATTTTGCGTTGAAGGACTAAATTTTACGTATGTCTATTTTCACACTGTACTGTAAAATTTAGTAAAGCTTATTTAAATGTTTTTGCAAATAGGTAACCCAGTTGTGCTAGTACAATTTATGGTTTCAAATCCCGATTCTGTAACGTATATTTATACAAATGTAAGCATAAATAATTTTACTCCGAATTTCACAGATCTTTATTGTCGTGATTCCTGTGGAAGCGGGCGTCAGTATATACATTAAGAAACTGAAATCATTTCTTTTACAATTTTAATGACATTCCGAGACGGAATTTTATAGCTTGCGTTTAAATTTAGTTTTATTTGCTACGGTACTTATAAAAATTATACATAGATTTATAATAGCGATGACTGCTCATTAATAATTATTTTCAACAACAAACGACAACTCCTTGCTGAAAGTTTGGCTCGGTATTTTGTAATTAAAAGCTAACTACGTCACTTGAATATACCAGTACCATTGCAGAGTTAAAAACGTTAGGTTTTTAATTTGGTGTATAAGAGAATTATTTTCTATCTACAAAGGAGTGTTATTGTGATAAATATTCTTCGATAATAAAAAAAAAACCCTACCTTACATGTACGTGATTACACTTTTATTGAACTCGTACCTGAAATATCTGAGCTAGTTATTATAAGTTGCTTTATTCATATAACACATCGCTATTTTATAAACGACGATCTTCGAAAAGATTATTAAAAGCAACAATCCGTTAACAATGGAACGGTTAACCTTATCGCATGTTTAGTAGGACAAAAATATTTAGTAGACAAATAGTGATCAAGAAAATAAACATGCAAAGATGTAAGAGTAGCATCTGCCGATAGACCTTCGTGCTATTGCGCAAAAGGCGGCTTCTTCAAAAAACCACGTCAACAATAAAATTAGATATTAGGAAACGCATTTAATCGCCGTGAACTAAATTCCTTAAATTCTTAATTTTAACTACTTGTGCATATAAAAGCATTTATGTATATTTGATACGAAATTCTATCTCCTGTGAACTAGTTAAATCACTGCATTAAGTAAATTATTGTTGTTTTTAACAGGCCTTAACTTTTGTTGTGTATTTGTGTTAGTTAAGGTGTTTTCAAACCAGATAACATGACATGAAATAATAGTTTATACATTCTGCAAACTGGAAAATCACAGACACCGAACATATGTTTCCATCAATGCGAAATAGCAAACTTTATATGTAGTTGTTTCCAGCGCAGCATCGTTACAATAGGGAATATACATTACTGCTCAGAGTAAGATTTGCAATTACACCTAGGTTGTTATGGAATATTCTGTTAATTTTGCCTTACGAATAATTATGCAGTTTGCAGGGAACCTTGGAAGACGGTGAGAAATTTATAGAACTTATTGTTTGCTAAGATACATTATCTAAGTCTGGATGACCTACAAGAAATGTTCCATAAGTACGCGAATTCAAAATATAGTGTAAAAGTTTTAAACATGAAGCAGTTAGTTATTACGAAAACTTGATCTACTGTAATATAGCTAAACTTTAAGAAAGTAAAACGCTGTCATTAGTACATACTTTAATAAAGCAATCAGTGATTATTTTGCGCGATTCCCATTGTGTTTTATTTCGATCTATTTAATCATACTTTACAACCAAAGGAGAAAGAATATGGTTTAGGTTTTGGGCATAAAACTGTTTTGTTCAGCTCCCATGCACTTCAAACAGGCTTTTCGTTCGGGAAATCTTTTCAGGAAAACGCTAGTTTATTGTTTACTTGATTGTACGAAAAAAAGAAACAGCTCAATTTCTTCAGTTATTCTCAGAGAAAGCAGAATATTTTGTTGAGCAGCTACAACCTATTCACCTTCTTAGATTAACGATCGATTGGTGAATGGACATTTTCTTGAGATTTTCGGTGTTCTAGCAACAATTAGATTAGATATATTAAAGAAATTCCAATTTTTTAAAAAAATTGAAAACTATTCAATTCACGAAAACCTTTAGTGTAGTAAAAAAGAATATTGGAAAAGAGGAACCTCACCCGATTGGCATATATTGGCTGTACGACAGTCTTGGATTACAAAAATATATTAAAAATAATTACACTGTATTGTTTTACCAAGATAAAGATACCTAATATCTAGTTTAAATTGTAGCAACCATTTTATTATGTTATGTCAATTATTGAAGGGAATAAACTTCATTATTATTTACAGTCAAAAACTTTATTATTTCGATCTCGAAGTGGCTAATTCCGCTCAAGTATAATACTTTTATTAACCATAGCTTGCAAAATAAGAAGGAGTTTTGGATAGATAAATTCACAACCTTTTTTAAATTAAAAGTTCGATTAAGGAACCGAGTTTGTAGGCTTCTTAGTCCCACCAACAAATATTCCACTACCAAAACGAATGGATTCTGCATATATATTATTTGCCCATGTGCTTTTAAAGTACATATAATGACAGTTATAAAGTCAAAAGTAGATAATAATTATGTATGAGTGCCAGCTGAGGAGATAACACATGCCACATACCCTAAAATGTTGTACTGTAAATGTAGTTATTCAAATCTTGCATCCAACAGCACTTTGCAAGCGCTGCCTAATTTAAAATCGGGTATCGAAAACAGTTAACGCGGAAACTATGTATGTTCTATTGTTACTGATAGTTTAAATCAAATCGTTCAGACCAATTAGGATTCATTGCAGTTAGTCGTCAGTGATGTTGCTTTTTATGTGATCATCATCAAAACGGTCAATTATTGGGGGAACATTATTCTAATATGCTGCGTATTGTAGAGTACATGCGTTACATGGCATATCTGAATTTATTAGGAGCTTTGGCATGACTTTGAAATACGTACATTCTTGTTTAGCTGTTGATAAAATCAAGCAGGTTTGGTGTTGAAGAAGATTTTTAAAAAAGTTTTATTTAGCTATAGAGCTAGATTGTAGGTAATCTATGGATAGCAATACTCAGAATAAACCGATAGTTACGTAAAAAACTCTGAACACTTCGTCGAAATCCTCCAAAGGCATGAAATAATCAGGAAAGATATATTAGTATGCTTCGACAATAACATACGAATTCACTAATGCGCCAGTAGAAGAAAGAATGGAAATTATCAGACAATGATTAGTACCACTATGACTACAAGAAAACATAGAAAATTTGGCAAAACTCTGTTTAACATCCAAATATTTCCTATGGAACGGAATAGATTACAAACAGCAGAGTGCAACTGCTATGGGGTCGCTTTTGTCATCAATTATAGTGAACGTCTTCATGAAAGCATTCGAGCAAGAAGCTTTTGAATCAAGCAAGAGAAAACCGCTATTAGGTATAGATATGTTGATGACATGTTTGCGATTTGGCCACATGGACTACAAGCACTGGAAGAGTTCCTACAACACCTTAACGGAGAACACACTGGTTTTAACTTTACTTTTCTTAAATGTCTTAGTGAGACGTACCACGACCAATAGATTGAGGTGTACTATATCCGTAAGAAGATTCATACAGATCGATATTTTTACGTCACTCTCTAACACAGTTGAAAAAGGAATAGAACTAAATACCAGGAAGGCGTGTATGTAGAACAAACTCTACAAAATAATGGTCACAAAAAATATGTATGGAAACCACAAAAGGAAAGGCTAGATAAAGACAAACAAGAGACTTAGTGGTAAAAATATCTCCACAAAGTTCAAGGCAGTGAAAAAAAAATAGAACTACTTTCACTTAACAGGGATATACTACCTCACTCAAAAGCAAAGGATATATATGAATTAAAATGAAACTTTGGAGTAAGCTATTCTGTCAGACATAATGAAGCGTATAATGTAGGGCTGAAGAATATAAAAGGGATGACCGACTTAGATATACCTACAGATAATTCAGTGATCGCTGAGCACTTGCATCAGCAAGAATTTGATTTTGCTGGCATTACGATATTGTCAAAGGAAAGTCACTATTACCCCAGGATTATTCGCGAATCCATTATAGTTATGGAGAATATGAAAGTTAAGTGAGAGGAAGGATATCGCATCAGTCATTCTTGAAGGGTAGCACTAACATGAATATGCTTCTTTTCTTACTATGTACGACCAAACAAACATTTGTATTATATATTTCAAACTCATGTCGTATAAATTTTTACAATTTTATTTAATATGTTGCAGAAGAAGATCTGTATTTTTTTTTCATTAAAGACTAAAAAATATCAATAACTTTTATATTTTTATTTACACTTATTTTTACAGTGAAATAATATTAAAAATCTCTGCAAAGAAGTATGTCCATATCTTCTCTTACCACTTAACTTAGTCATTAATCGATACGGGAAATCAATAGAAGTTTATTATAAATAAATATTAACTATTTTCAATATAAAGAATGACGCTCACATGATGGGAGAAGTATTCTTCCAAAACCTGGTTTAGTACTGCTATTAAATTAATTAAATTATATTGACGTAATTTCAGTTACGAACTACATATTTACTTATTTTAAAAACAGAACTTCATCTCTAAAAGCTATAATTAACTATTTCGAGTTTATTGACTATTTCAGAAAGATTCTGATAGGGATTTTAAAGCAAATTATTAAAAGTAATTTAGGTAATCGCTGTAGATATAAATAGAGTTTATTTGATATTTTTACCATGCGCGTCGTTGAAGAGCATGAAGTAAAAACATTTTGTTTTTTTTTTTTAAGATTTATTGGCGCCAAAGCGACAAAATATGTATTGGGTCGGAACATTTGATTATTAATTTCGATAATCATTGATTATATTTCTTTATAAATAACGTTTATGGTACTTATAAAACGTACACATTGGTCTGCGAATGAAGTTTATAATTTACCAGATGTTTTTGATTAATCTGAAACGACTTGAAACGACAAATTAAATGTAACTACTATTCATTTGAGATTGATATGGGGCAATCAGTCAAATGGGTTGTGTATCTTTTTTACAGATGTTCTTGTAACGTATTACGATATATTTACATATATTAACTCACCAATAATGTAATTCGAATAATTATCTACGTACAGAGCGTGTGGGTTGCTAAATAAATATTCATCTTTTCCAATAAAACTAATATGCATACTTTAGTTAACGCCCATATAAAAAATAAATTGAAGGAAAATTGTACGTCTGTAATGTACTTAAGCGTTAATAAAATCTTATCTCTTTATATTATGAATCAACATTCTACTGTTACAGTCACAATCTAAACGATTAATGAAAATTGACGTGGTCAAAGTCGCTTATACATGTGTCTGCTAGTATAAATACTTACACAGACGCCTTACGTAACATAAAGAGGACTATGTAAGGACAAAACGTCAATGTAGCGCGTCGTTTTGCTTCGCAATTTACGGCCGTTTTATGATCCTCTTTGTTTTCCACTTTTGATTTGAGTTTAAATTTGAAGAAAATAAATACGTCTAGAATCTAGAAGGAAGATATTAGTCATATAACGATAAACTCGGACAAATGAACATTGTTTGTATCTATCCACGTCTATGGTTTTTTATCTATTTAATTTTGTGCAAGATCTGAATGTGTATAATAAATATATAACAAATATAGATTTTTCATCCATAAAATTTTATCAATTTAGAGTTGTTATTGGCGCTCCATTGAGAAACGTTATTGTCTGGTTTTAATGTATTGTTAACTGTGGTAAATAATTTCAAACATGCCACCCACACAATTTTATGTATCGGAAAGTAATAAAACCGGATTTATAAAACTATCGGAATACACGTATGCGTTTTGAATGAAATATTCGGCCGCGTAAAATGTCGGATCGGTATCTAAAGGCGTCCATGAATATTACATTAGGTACGATGTATTTATGTTTTATTAATGTACAACATACACGTATATCTGGGCATTCAAGTTGATGTGTCATTCAAACTTGTCCTTTCGTCTGGCTTTTAATCTTGTCAGTGTTTATGATGGAATATAAAGTATTCGATAATAAAATCGGCAAAAAATAATAAGATAGAATTCTTGAAATGGTAAATATTTAACATGCCACTGATTGCTTATAATAGATAGTAAAAAAGAAATCTGCGTGCTTAACTAGGCTGAGGATACCAATCATACTTCATATGTTATTCTAATATTACGATACTTTGCAACGTAAGTATATGTATAGAAGCTGAATGAAGCTCCTCCATGTTCACGACTCCATAAAGTTTTAGCCAAGGATGGTAGTGCTGTGACCGAAGTGGGCTTTATTAATAGAACTTGATAGAACGAACACATGTTCAGTTCAATATGGATAGAAATTATCGAAAGCAGGAGATTATCATCATGTCTGATAGTCAAGCAGCCATCAAGGCGCTGAGCTCATATAAATCAGTTCCAAGATGGTCTGGGAATGCCTAGGGAAATTAAATGAGCTAGGCAAAAGGAATAAAGTAACCTCCTGTGGGTTCCGGGTCACACAGGAGTGGAAGGAAACGAAATAAAGGATAATCTCACCAAAAAAGGGGCTGGAATGCCTTTTGTAGGACCTGAACCCTTTTGCGGGTTAAGTAGCAGTACAATACTGAAGAAACTAAAAATAGAAAAATGGAGAACTTCTTATCAAAAGAGGTTTACAGAATGCATCAACCTTAATAAGAACAACGTTCGCATATTAACAGGAATAGTTTCAGGCCATTGTAGACTGAAAGAACACCTGAGTAAGCTTGGATTGGAAAAGGAATCTGAATGTAGATCTTGTGGGGAACAGGATGAAACACCCATCCACCTCCTCTCAAACTGCGTAGCACTGTGTAACTCGAGGGCGTTGCACCTGGGAGCATGTGAAATCGAAGAGGGAGACTTACCTGGACTGGGGTCCTCTGACATCCTACACTTTCTGAAAGGAATAAGATTGGAAGGCCAGCTGTAAAACAGAAAGAATAAGGGACATGCCAGATCTTTTAGGTCGCAATGTAACATCACCCTTCTATTTACATACATACATAAACGAACACATAAAGAGCACATTGTAGAACTGTTGAAGGTTCATTTTTCGTCCGCGAAAATCCTGAAAAGTGCTCCTGGGTCGGCCGTAGCAGATCGAGCGCCACATAGGCCAAAACGAAAAGAGTGGAGGCTAGCCACAGAAGTCACGAGACCCATGAGATTCAAGTGGGCGCTTAGCAGATTGTCGCCTTTTAAATCTGTAGGCACGGATGGAATATTCCCTGCCTTACTTCAGAAGGGGATGGAGGTACTGACGCCACATCTCGTTAAAATCTTCAGAGCATGTATAGCCTGGAGATATGTTCCAACTTTATGGAGAAAGGTTAGGCTAGTATTTCTGTTTTTATCTGAAGAAGGCCCATTATGTGCCGAAATCGGCATTGAGAAAATAATTTGGGTGTTGTAAATAATTATAATTTCCAACTAATTAGGAAGTGCTTATTAAAGCACTTCAATCATCAGAAAACTTTTTGCTTGTTATTTGGGTGTTGTAAATAAATTATAATTTCGAACTAATTAGCAGGTGCTTATTTCAGCACTTCAATTATCAGAAAACTTTTTGCTTGTCATTAAGAAGGAGATAGGCACCAAGTTTTAAATAGGTTATGCATTTATTTATTGCAACGTTGTAGTGTGTTTGAAAGATCAACTAACCATCCCCGAAATATGTATGTTTATTAAACGCGCTTTCCTGAAATTGGCAAGTTGCAGTTTTCTCAAACTAACCGATATTTTCTTTTGGTTTTTAACGATAAATTAACAGGTAGGTAATGTTCATTTAGTGTTTGCGGGGATTATTTTATTCGTTATATGTAGGTATACAACCACATATTGATTCAAAAGTCACCATGCATTCTCAGTCACCACTTTTTACCGCAAGTTACCGTTACCATCCTTATGGTTGATTTCTTAAACACATCTGAATACACATTTACACCGTTAGACTAAACACTAATATTCATGCATTTGCAAATATTGCAACGAGTGTTTTGAAAAAGAACACTTGTTGCACTTTTTAGACTTTTTATTGAAAAAAAAATCGTCAAATTACGATAACTGCGAAATTATAAATAATTTTACATTTTAGCTTTAAATTAATCAGCTTCCTTTCCTAAATATAAAAGTATAATCTCCGAGCAGAAACAATTTTTTTGATAAGTAGTTTAATCTGGAAGGAAATACATTTGAATAAACACAGTAAACAATTCCAAATAGATAAATAAATTTGATTAAATTTTGTGTGTAACAATTTTTCGCCCCTTTGTTTAATTTTGGATGATTTCTTCACTTTGTGGTGTAGAAAAATTTTGGATTTTTCTCTTTTCTTGCAAATTATTCCTGGTCTCCTTTTATACTTACAACTTATTCTGAAGAAGGTATAATAGTGACACCATACTTGATTTAACCAATTCGTAACACCACTCGCATGGATAACATCTTTGCCGACAAATTTTTATGTGTGTATAGCGTTTATAATCAATGGCAGCTGCTAAAAGCTCAAAGCAGAAAATTATACGTATGCTAGAATGTATTTTATTTACTGTTGACAATTTGCTCCAATTAGTCTCTCTCTTCGCACCGCAATATTCACGCATAGCTATAATCGAAATATTACTATCATTCCAACACCAAACAACTTGAGAAATGTTGAATTTTGGTTTATATCAGCACTAAAATGATAATATATACGGAATGTCGGTACCACAACGCTTGTTTTGCACGTATTGCAAACTATATCACACTCCTATTGTTTTATAATTGTCCTTGATAACTAGTCTCTAACAACTAATTGCCAGTTTACTTTAAAAGCTCGTATTTCCAAGTTACTTTTACAGAACCCAACAAAGCTTCACCTTATTCGATATTGTATCTGTTTTTAATATCTTTCAATACATAGCTGTCTACAGTTACGAGACTTTAAGGAGGCTTGTAAGAGTATATCTTGACCATATTTACGTCAAAACTTTACATACAAAAATTGGACATACGAGGTTTTTACTGAAGCTGAACGTAATGTATGCTATTGTCAATGATTAAATGGAAGTTACTAGTAAAATGGATGTCGGTAATTATGGATACCTGACGACAGGTTGGCGACTTGACTGTTCTGTCGCATCCAGTACAACAAAGCAAGAAAATGTAAATGTTAAAACCTTTACGTAATTGTATATATCTCAAAAATGATTATATTTAAAGGTAAAGGACTTTAGCGAAAATTGTACTTGAGTAATCCGAAGAATTTATTGAGAATATAAATATTATAATTGTATTTATTTTATATTATAAATTTGACTTGACTTTCGGGTTGAAAGCGCGTCCTAAAACTATTTCTGGTCGAAATAGGAGGATGAAACGGCGGCCAGAAGCAGTTCCATATCGGGATTCCAACTCCGAAGCCAAACAATGTGTAATATGAACAACGAACGCGGAAGTTTACGTTTAAATCTACTCATCATATTTTACTTGCTTCCTTAGATAATTTTCTATATTGAATATAAACTATTACGCTTTCATGTACTCTATAACATGAAAACGCCCAAGCACTGATAAGATACTTTTACTTTGAAGTAAAACTTTGAACCAGAGATTCTCTCATCCAGAGCTAATCGTTTTCGCCTGGTTTTGCTTTGTTCTTTATAACAAATTTTAGACTCTTCTGTCAAACTTTAGAATCTCTCTGCAAAAATGTAAATCCTCCGTCGGTCTTTAAATTTTTTCAGTTGCCTTTAAGATTTTTTTTTTATTATTAAACTAGGCTACTGTAATAGTTATTTAAATAGCAAGTATATTAATGAAAGCGATTAATTATCTGCATTCTCAAAGATATGAGTTTGTTATAATATTTTTTCATCGACTGTATTTTTAATAAAATAGATATTAGTTTTTTAAAAAAATTTTGTTTAACGAATAAACTAAACACTCACTCAAATACTTGCTTATTAATTATAATTATCTTTGTGTTTACGGGTAAGGTAAAGTCAGGTAAGTGTGTAACCGGGGCAAGTGTGTAGATTGGCTATATTTATTTTTAAAAATAAAATAAGGATGTCCTCTGTTATATTACTAATATACTAAACTTCATACTAGTTTTACAAATAAAAATTCACATCTGCTAACGTGTAATAACTTAGATATCTTGTAAATTTATCATACCTTATTAAAAAGGCATCAGTATAGTATTACACACTTGGCCGAACTAAAGAATAATGCTATTAATATATAAAATGGGAACGATTACACACTTACCCCATTTTGCTGGGTAAGTGTGTAGTATTGACACTGTTTAAAATTTCTTTTTTTTTCTAGTAAACCGTTGATAATTATAGAAAGCCTATGTATTGAAGGCTTACAATTGGGCATATATTACGTACTTCTATGTGTAAAATTTATCAAAATGTCTTGTTATGTGAACAGTGTTACATTTTCTTCACACTATGCAATTTTTACTACATACTTACCTGACTTTACCTTATTTATATTTATATTAGAAATAGTACAGTTAATAAAATTGAAATAGGGCACACAAGAAATATCCGCACACCCACCAAACCGTATATCATTGTAGTTCTTGAAAAAATATCCATCTGAAATTACGGAAAGATACAGGGTGTTCCATTCAACAAACTACTGATGACGTCATATCTCGAAACATGTGATAGCTGTTGAAAATCAAAGTGTGCGACAGACTAGAATAAAAATACTACAAAAACTCTTCTTAAGGTTATTTTTTAATGAAACCCATAATTTGTGTACCTATGAAACACTGGAATGCGCGGTTTATACTTAAAAAATGGTCCGTTAGGGAGACGGCCGCCATCTTTGATTGTGGCAGAACCCAACGGCGATATTGCATCTAGAGGAATTTGCCTTCCAGATCTGTTATTTGCTGCTTTCAATGAGAAATAGTTCATTATGCGTTCTCATATTTTCTATATTTAATAATATTTTGCATATAATACTTCCAATTTACAACTTATAAATCACTTCTTATTATTTGTTAGTAAAACAACCGTAATAAGAAGATAAGAAGAGCTGTTGTGAAGAGAATTATTTCACCTGTTTTACCCTTATTTGATTTTACATAAATATTTATTGAAATGGTTGGTTTTGTCAAGTTTTACTTAGTAGTATTATAGAGTAATGTCAAAAGTGGAAGTTTCAAATGGGGTACCTAGCAAAAATAGAGATTTGTCATTAGAGATAATTAGGAGAATTCACATAAGATGATATATGTATGAACATACCAGAACTGTTATCTTTTAGCGCAAAGCTTTAAATGTTTTCTCTCTCAGGATAAATAACAAGGCATGTACCCTCAGTTAGCAAAAGATCTTGGGACATAGGAAATTTCCCTAACGTAAATTTCATTGATAAAATGGAAATATATGTGTGTGTAAGTGACAACGGCTAAAGAATAAATGGTCAATATTTAGCATATGACAGTAGTTAAGGCAATACCGTGTTCCAAGCTTTTTTGCTAGCTGACGGTACATGACGATTCTAATTCAAAAGCTTAGTATGTCAAAAATGAAATTTGCTCCTTTTGACAACATACAACATGAAAGTGTAGTCTATTCAGCGAACAGATAAGACAAGAAGTGTTAGCTGTTTGTCATCTGCTGTCATTTGCTGCATTAAACGTGTGTAAGTACGTTTTTATAGAATTTGATTAGTAATACAAACATTGTTAGCGTTATTATTGAATAACAATACAGCAAGAAACAAAATAACAATAAGTTGAATTAAAAACGCAGTAGAATTATTTCTCCAATACTCCCAATGACCGTCAAGATCATCGTCAGAATAATGACTGCAGTGGCGCCGTCTCTGTTAATTGACAATGCTGTCAAATGAACGCTAAAGTCGTCCACGCGTCGTCAAAAATGACAAATGTCGTTTCTTGTCTCATTTGTTCGCCGGTCTATTCAGAGTTTATGCGTCAATTCAAACATCCCTTTTCAGTCACTGCTGAAAGCGGCGAGTGCCATGTATGATTAATAAGGAGAACACTGTGCTAACTATGCTTCTTACACCAGTTTAACAGATATAAAAATAAGTCATGGAGCGAACATATTAAAGTAGAAGCTACCAAAGCTCGTTAAAACTTATTTTCCGAAAATCCATTTCCTTTGATCGATTCTTCTAAACGTTTAGATATTCAGGAGCAAAGAAAGCGATACCAAAGTGAAGGGGTGAGGATAACATATGTAATAGCAATAGCCCAGTTGAAGCATGAAAAACTGAGCTTGGCAGTTGCAGACGTTTCTAGTGTGTCTTTATTTTACAACTCTATCTTAATTGGGCAGTACATATCTAATCTTAACTATAATTACTCTGTTTTGATTACGTGATCAAAAGCTACTTCGCACGTAAATATTGCGAAATGGATTTGCTGGGTACTCCTACCATCTATGTTTATACCTGCAGACGTAGCGATTAGTGTGTGCGTACGTCCGTGTATGTGCGGGATCTGTGGAGAAGTTCCTCCGTAACGACGCTATAGAGCAACAGTGAAATGCGCAAACACGCGGAGTATATACAGAAGGATTAAACACGCTTTTCATTCAGTTGCAGTCGCTCCTAGATAGAGCACAAGCAGTAGGCTGTCTGCTACCGTAAAAGTGCCCCAATACGAAAACACGTTTCGAGTGCGAACTTTTCGGAACTTCGGAAGGGTAACGACGGCAACTGCAACCGCCAACTTTCTTCGTCCACTTCGCCGTCACATCACCACGCATCCGTATACCAGCATGTGATTTTTGTGTTAATCTTTTTTCTCCGTTCTCACTATACACACATAGCCGGCCTTTTGTGTTCAGTTTTGTGTTCAATCAGGAGGGAATTATATTATTTTTAAAGTTTTTCGAGTCCAGCACTAAACGAGCGAAATAAAACACATGGCACCAAGCAAAAGTTTAATTTATGTAACTATAACTATTATTCAAGTTTTCCTTTTTTTTAACTTTATTTTTCTTGCTTGTTTCTTTACTACTTCTCTTCATGCGTTATTATGATTATGCTGCAACTCTTTTTTACTTCAACAAATATAATTCTTAATGTTCGTGATATATACATGTACTCATATGTTTATTAATGATACTCGTAATGTTTGTATGTGTAAAAAATGCTATTTATCGTGAATAGTGGACGCAACATAAACCAATATTTTTATCGTCAAACGCACGCAAGTATTAACAGATATCCACAGTATTTTATTGGGTAAACAATTAGCGCTTAAATCAATCCATCTCATGAAAGCTTAATGATTATTAATTTGTACCTATTTACATATTTATATCGCCCACTATTACATAAATTATCTTCGAACAATTCTTCAGCTTCGTAAAACCTCATTTTTTTTATTCAATTAGAACGTTTGACATTTTAGGTGAAGATAAAATATCCTACAATTTCAGCTTAAAAAACATTTTATTTATTCCACTCTTAATTCGTGCCGATTCACGTTTTATCAAATAAAATTATTCATGAAAAAAATAAAAAAAAGTGGAGAACCATACAAAATTCCAGCAATTCCAAATAATTATTGCGTATATTTGTAACATCAACTCAAATAAATACTACTTCAAAAAACATTTTTTTTCCGTTAGCGTAGATGCTTTTACAAGTAGAAATGTATGTTGTAATCTCACGATATTTTTGAATTTTTATCTTCTAATTAATTCCCCCTTCCTGTATAAACACACAGTTTCATTTTTTTTCCCTGTATTTTACCTTCCTTTTTCGCAATATCCAGTTCCTGCTCCGGAATAATTCGCTAACTGCTTCCTATAATTCCTTTATTTATTTGGAGCCCATCTTCATCATTTTTCCGTATTAATATCAACCACACCAAAATTGTATAATTCATGATGCGCATCTGTTTTCCGGAAAGATCCGGGATAGGCGAATATCGGAACGGAAAATAATCGGAGCGAGCGTTTACCTAATTTTTTTTTTTTCGCGGCCGTTCGGACGCTTCAGTTAGAATTCTGTGAAGGATGATTATTGGCTACAAGATATAGGTTACCAAACACGTTCAAAACTAAATGTGCTTTGTTAAGAATAATGTATACGTCTCTTTGATTTGACTTTTTGCTCAGATAGCATGTTGAAACTAAAATTTCAGTTTATTAAAAGAAGTAAAAACATCATCTTGTAGATATGGTCACTACATATGTCTTGCACGATATTTACAATAATTAATTCTGCCCCAATTCAATCGTTTGTACTTTCATGCGGTCACAGAAATTTTAATAATTTATATGTAGTTTATATGTCAAATTTACCGACATTTTCTAAAGAATATCTTCATAGACATACTACTGGATCTAGATTTATTGTTCCTTTGCTGAATGAATTTCGAAAATAGTTAAAATGTGGTTTTGAAATCGCTTCCACAATTCCATTAAGCTTTTCATGCTGTGCTTTCCGTTTTGTTGAATGTAGGAAAGCTATTATTATGTTATTTATGAAATATTCTCCATTAGAACAAGTAAAAACATAAAGTAAATCCAGCAGTACATTTTATACATGTTGTCGTTTGTACAATACTTATAATAATAAATTCTGTCCGGATTTCCCTCTTGGCAAATTTATATTTCGTACTTTCATGCTATCGTCACAGAAAATTTCATAATTTATGTATGTACTTTAATGTTAAATTTGCCTAAGATCTGGTAGCGAATCTCTCAATAGGCATACCGAATTTAGATTATTTTGTTACTTTGTAAAAATAATTTCTAATATGATTTTGCAATCGCTTCCACCATTTCTGTTTAGGCTTTTTTTTTCTATTCTTAAATGTATCTATGAGGTACCATGCATTTTTTGCCAGATTCCAAGTTCCTGTCAGGTTTAAATCTCGCAAAGAACAGTAACTTGCACATGTTACAGATCAGAATCAAAATAACAAACACTTTGCCGAAACATCAAAATATTATATTTTTTATATTTCCTTGGCTTATAATTTTACCCAGTAATTCCATAATCACTACATCCGCGCCGAGAACCTTATTTTCTTTCTGTAAGTGTAATTATTTCGGCACATATTCCGTGTTATTGTACATCTTTTAATATGAAGGAGATATATCTTGAAAAAACTGTTCGAAAACGATAAAACGAAACTAATTTAGCGATAATCAAGAAAAAAAAATTAAGATAAAATTAGGATGTGTATTATTTTTTAAAAATAAATTTGGTTGAGTGAACATTTAATTTACGGATATTAATGAGAAATAAATCAACAGTTAAAATCTAAAAAAAAGAACTTGTTCTAGGTAATTTTTTTTATAAACGTTACTATTTTTTACTCTTTCTTTATTTTATCATTTTGGGTGCATTATAAAGCAACATTTTCAATGAAGAATCATAAGAGCTGTTCATTTGAACGCAAGAAATTAACGTCAGGTTAATTTCTTGCAACCTTCTGTTGTCTGTATACCAACCGAAAAGATAACGAATTATAGTATAATAAATAAAAATAATCCATTTATTTCAAAGATTCTGCTAGAAAGATTTTCGTTATTTCATAATCTTGTTGCACTTATTTCATTAAATTCATTTTAAAATGTGTTATAAAGTTACCCTGTAAACTATTATAATATTGGGGATTATATTTCTATGAATATTACTCTAGTGATTTTAAAATTGTGTTTTTTCTTGGATTATTCTCCAAATTATTTATGTACAAAACAATATCAAAAAATTAATAATTTAACGTGTTTTGTATACCATATAAACTTAGTTTGAATACATTGTTACAATATTCTGTATAGCAGCAAAAAGAAAAGTTGTGTAGTTCTAATATTTAACATTCTTGCGACGTATATACCGTATGCAAGGTAAAAGTACAGTCATCAGATTTGACGCACAAACACTACTTTGCAGTAGGGTACGCTACTTAGCGAAGAAAATAACACAGTAGTGACATTAGTGCTTTCGTAGGAATGTACCTTTTTCTACATGAAAATACGATTCACAAATCAAGAAAGTATGTATAGAGAATTGATATAACACAAATTATGTACAAATATTATATAAAATAACTCCTAATATACACTTTTATATAAGAATCCTTGTAGACTAATAAAACAGAAAGATACTTAATCTTTGTAAAAAAAAATAAGTTGAAAATGCGCTAAAACTCATAAAATTGCAAGTGATATTTTTCAATAAGTTTAGATACTTGAGTATTATTGAGCACTCTTGAGCAAAATATCGTTTTTAACACATTGATAATATTTATTTGTTTAATTCTTTTCGAGTAAATATTATATTTAATTTCCCTTTTTTGAGGATTTAAATAACATTTGATTGATTTTTCTTATAGTACTAATTGAATATTGTTAATCGGTAGTTTTCTGTTTGTAGCAAAATCTCATGTGAAGGTGAGGCAAATCTACCCTTTAAATTCCTACGATTTTAAGTTCATTGCAATTTACTCCGTTGTTATAAGAAAATAAATATTAAGTGACAAAACATGACAGTCTGAGTGGTTTACTTGTTGGTTTACATAACTTCGAAGTAATGTTTTCGTTTCGACAAAATGTAATGTGCTACTCATGAATTGTTGTGTGAAATAGCGTATTAATTTAGCTTATTGCTTCTACGTGGTTCCCTGGAACTTTTTTCTCGCGCATTATCAGCTGACATACTTATACTTTGCATACGGTATATGGTAAACAAAATGTTTTATACTTTAACAATCTATTTTCCCTCTTTAGTGTTTATATGTATATTGCAAGAGTTTTGAATGAATGTAGTTGTTCAGAGTTCAACGTCATCATCTCCTTCTAAAGAATTTTGCTATATCCCAATAATGTCGTTTCTGAAATTCGAAATTAATCTTTCTATTCTAGCTAACTATATAGAATAGAAATGTCTTGTTACTGCGAGTTAAATTATTCACATTAATCCGGATTTTCACTGAAAAATTAATTTTCATGGAAAAACTAAAGTTGTTTTTTGTTTCGTAAACAAATTATACCTGTAACAGCTAAATGAAAAAAAAAATCATTTTTGTACTGTCTTTTTTTTTCTGGCGTTACAATTATTTTTGCACAAATTGTGAAGTTTACCACTCGAGGTATTTTCTATAGATTCGAAGCAAAAGACCTTAGTATAATGAAATCATTTAGAATCCTTACTTGCTTACTTATTGAATGTTTTTTCAATTTGTTAACAGAACTACTCTCAACTCACTCAATCTGATCAAAAAATCCTACGCGTTGACACATCTCACAAATTTTGTAAAACAGAACTGCAGATAATAAACTCATTTCTTTTCTGTTTGTTTTCTGCGTAATAGAAAATTAAATCAGAGACAATGTGTAAAAATTTAGTTTGTGGGATAAAATATTATAGTCCGTTAATTTTTTTTGCGGCTGCGTACTTAGCCACCAAGAAGTCTATTAAATATGTATACTAAAATACCTTGCAAAAGGTTTCATTTAACTGAGAAAATCGTTTACTAAAGTAGCGAGCTTCTCACAGGAATAAGCGTTCTTGTGGATCACTTAAAAGCCGGCTGTCATTAAAAAAAAATATACTGAAAAAAAACAGGCATCGATTCTCGATATCACGAAATGATTAATGTTTTTCCTTTGTGAAGATTCCAAAAAGCTAAATAAAAATACAGAGCCTTCAGCTACTGATTCTATCACATCTTTTCTTAACAGTGCAGAACATAAATATTTCTCACAAAAGTTACTCATGCTGTTGGCGCGAAACTTTTGATTATTCTTTAAATATTGAATGTAGTTTAGATGGTGTAAACGATTGCCCTTTGGAGGTATTATATTACAAAATTTTCAATAATAAATTAAGTAGCAAAAGAAGATGCCGAGCGCCCACGCGGGGTGTCGTATTTAAATTATCCATTGACGCGTTCTCTTTTGACTTTGACGCCGGGAGAGCACAAAAAGAGAGATTTTAAAGTATGATGTGAAAATTGATCCGGGCTTGCCACAGCGCGTCGCGACAAAAATGCATATTGACGCTTACTTTCTTGGAAATAACCGAGGTGTACGAGAGCGGTTGGAAAATTGCCGAATTACGCGTTTCCAGTAAGAGAGAACAGGTGTTATTTTCGCTGCGAGCAGTGCATTTATTTTAAAATGGTTTACGTTATTATTGTATTAAGTTATAAAGTAACTATATCACTATTATGTCATAGTAAGCCACTATAACTTAGCTTTCCTTTTTAATGAACAACTCCGACATTTTTAAAAGTTTTCCATTTCTAAAAATAAACCCGCTTTAATAGGTTTTTCTTGTATCCCGAGTTACATTTTTCTGCGAATTTTCCCTCAATAATACACAAACTCAATCATTCACACTCGTATGTATTAAATCTAATTTTGGCACCTAACACATGTATCTTTCCGTGATAAATAGATATGATGTAATTTTTGTGGAAAATTTTTATTAACATATGAAGGTCACATTTATGCATTCTATCTAAGTGAGATTGTATTCTTAAAGTAGCAGTGCTGGCTAAAACCCTTTACGCTATTTGATATCAACAAAGTATTACGTTTCCTTTAAATATTGTACTTATTATCAGATTAAAATATGATATCTTATCATTTTCAAGAAGTCCTTTTCTGTGTTGATGTTGGCATGCTCAATATTTTTCGTAATCTGGAATGCCACCGCATAAAAATATTTCCCATTTTATATATTAACAATGGAATTATTATTATCTATTGACATACCAGGTGGACTATTAATTTAAACATTTAAAGTATTTTATAAAAAAAGGCGTTTTGGGAAAAACGAATTTGTAGAATATTAAATATAGATCTCTGTTATAAATAAAATTAAGTGATCGTCAAATGAGCTAGAGGAAGACGAACTTATTGTGTATAATGAAATATGGTGGGCAAGCTAATAAAATGGATCTTTGCATAAATTTGGCTATTTCTTTTCTACTGCATTACACTTTAGAGAGCGGCATCCTTGAAGTAAATTGTTGTTGAATTAAGGTAAAAAAATAATTTGGGCTAGCCTATAGCCCTATAAAATTAAAAAAAATTGCTGTTTGTGTAATTATTTTAGTGCCATTGGAATTTTTGCTCAGCGTATTTGATCAAAAAGCAAATAATCCTGGAAACTCTTAATTATTTTTTGTCGTATTTTTTTTTGTATAACCGTCAAAATTTATATAGCTACTACCAATACCTACTACAATATATTGTATACAGGATGTCACTAGCCCATTATTTTTTCTTGGGCTTGAGTCTTGCAGGATAGTTATAGCCCACTATGAGCTGCTTAAAGAAAATATTTTTAATTTTGTGTTGATATAAATTTTCTTATTTTGAAATGGATTGAAGTAATTTCAATCGGTCGAGTAAATCTAGGGAATCAGTTCGTATTGGGCTTCCCTATTTCTAAACTCAATCGTTTTTGAGATATTCTGTTGAGCTTTTAATTAAATAGTTCATTAGATATTTAATTGATTGATGATTAATTAGATATTTAATTTTGGTGCAAATACAAGGCCATAGTCATTCAACGTTATACGGCATACAAAAAATACCTATCTTAATAATAAATTTAAAACTAACAAAACCTTTATCGCCCAAATAGAGTGGTATTTTTTATAGCATTGCATGTATTGCAACTCTGCATCGATTAGTATTATAAGGTTTGGTACAGCTGTTCTTGGTAGTTTCCGAAATATTAATGTTTTATGCATAAAATTGCCTAAAATATGTAAAATTTACAAATTTATTTAATTTTAAACTAGTAAAACAGTTCTTTAACAAAACAGATTCGATTGGTTATTTCCGTAGATGGGTCTGTGGTGTCCGGCCATTTTTAGAAATACGTGCATTTTTTGTGTTTCGTATCACTTTCCATTGAGACAAGAATAATAAAAATTAATTTTTATTCATAACGCAATGCATGATCTCTTTCTGTACATCTCTCCTGAATTTTTTCAAATTTTTTTACAAGTCTAAGTATGATAAAAAATATGGCCGGACACCACAGACCCATGTGTGTCTAAGTAGGTGCGCATTTTGTAGTGTGTCTACGGAGGGTTAACATTAGATACGTACGCTTACTTGCAATTAGCAGAAATTCTGAAAAAAATAAATATAATATGTGCATAATATTTCAAAAAATGACCACTCACTAAACTAGTTGTTAAGTGAGGTTGAAAAAAGAAGAAACATAATCAGAAACAAACTGTTCAATGATTTCGAAAGTATATAATACAGCTACTATGTCTTTCAGAATGGGTTGATAGTTTTGTAGTTTTTTTTCTTATTTTCCATTATTTTCAAACTACTTACTAAAAGCGTAAAGATATTAACACGTAAGCTCAATATGGTATAATAATTATAGCTTGCTAATACCATACAGTTAATACGAATTCTTTAAAAATACATAAAACTTACTAAAAAGTGAAAAATTTTAATGATAAGTGTCTTAAGTATAAAACCCAAACAATGTAAAAATAGATAATATATCATTTAAAAAAACAATATACAGAGTTTTCTATAGAAACGGATAATTTTATTTGCTTGAAACTACGAATTTTTGAGCATATTTAGGCAATTTTTCACAGGAAGTGTTAATATTTCAAAAACTATCCACAATAGAGATACATTAAATCTAATGCTAATCTATGTAGAAGTTTACGTTATATTTATTACTGTAGTAAAAAATAACATGCTCATTTGGAAAAAAAAATTGTCATTTTAAAGTCATCCACATTGAAAATGCGTTTTTGAACACCCCGTATGTGATGGAAAAAAAAAATGCGAAATAGTGACATTTTTACAAATTCTACAATATTTCAACGTAAACAAACTTTATGTACAACTTTTACTGTTGCTAGAGTAATTTTAATGTGGTCTGCGGTTCCTTTTCACTATTAATTATTTTAATGTGAGCATTAAAAAAACAATCTTTAGGGCAGCTGGAAGCTAGTTAGAATATTGAAGAAAAGCATAATTATGCTAATTAATTGACATTTGATATAGATTAAAATTAAATTAATTACATATAAAACTATTTTGCAAAAAAAAGATAAATTATACGAATATACTTATTAAATTAGAGTAAAAAAGACTCCAAAACCTTCAGGTTTATTAGCTCATTTGATCTAGTTCAAGAAAGAAAATCAGTGATATGTATAGAAAGTCCTGTTGCACTATTCATCGGGCAATTAACTTTTGTTTTCGTTCTGCAATTCGTCAAATTTCTACTACTAATATTAATTTTCTAATATATAATAACTGAAGGAAACGATTTTGATCTGCATGGAACTGCATTATAATATTTGTAGTTGATCAATTTACTCTTGCAAACTTCTCCTAGACCCCTTGTCACACTGCACTAAACTGGACGTACGTTTCGATAGAGAGAGCTCATCATCATCAGCAGAAACACTGAACCGTGTTTCTGCTGATGATGATAGCTTTGCTATCGAAACGTAGTAGTCTCCTAGAAACGTCTAGTAGAAGTTTGCAGCATTACCAGTACCACAGTTTGGAGTATTTTTATCACCATTTACTCTTCTATTGATACTTTTGAACGCCGAATATAATTATTTTAATTTTTGTTAATGAGCCATATACTCTAGAATCCACTACTGCTGCTTGATCAGCTTCTTGTTTGTTAGAGGTGATAGGGTGAAAAAAAAAACCTTAGGTTTCTATCTTAATTCAGGTATCTGTTCTGTCATAGAACCTATCCCAATTCTTAATCGTTATATATGTACATCATAGCAGAAAGGTATGCGTGAAGCATACCCTTCTGCTTTTAGCTGAAGTAATCTCTATTATATAAAGTTGATTCTCACTATATGTTTTGTCTTCTTTTCATAGCTAGCTTGCAAAAACATTTTTGGCCGTAATTATTTGGAAATCTAAAGTGGAATAAAGGCAAGATACGCGTACATCAATATAAGTATAAGTGAAAAAGTTCTCATGAAAATGGAATGGAATTGTATGGAAGAAAGGCGTAACATATAGTAAGAATCAATTTTTAGTCTGCTCTGCATAGTTATGCTACAATAATCTTAATAGCATAACTGTATGACATTTGGTTACGTCGTAGATTTTTTATTAATCTCAATTTTTATATATACTAGGTAAAGAATCTCCAACAACCTTCTTTTCCTCGTGTAAATTTTCTCTCATGTTCGTATCTTTAGTCACATTACTACTTGAAAACGATAACTGTGTCGATGATCACTTTTAACCTAATTTCTACCGAACTGTGAATTTATTATTACAATTCGTACAAAAAGAATATTCCCCTTCTTCCTTACGAACGTAAACAAATCTCCGTTTATTATAGAAACTTTAAGTAAGCAAGCTATGTATAAGCATGTACCAAAGGTATTTGCCACATTTCAGGACGATCAATCATCTGCTGCTTTCGTATTACTCATGGCTCGACAATAAAGTGAACGCTGATAGTTTACAAACATTTCCAACAGCGCGTACTTTTGCCAATTTTTCACCGTTTCTAGTCAGTATCTAGGCTATAAAATATGCAACACTTATAGATTCGCAGCTCGTTCACAACAGATTTATAAATAAACTAACGATGGCATGTTAACGTAAGAAGACGCAAATAATGCTTATTATTTGAAACATGTGAATGTAGGTTGACATATTGTTAGTTACGGAATTCTAATGTATTTCCTAATTTGCTATCTAATTTTGTCTCTTCGTTGATTAAAATTATCAAATTTATAATGATATCTACTGCTTCTAATATTGTTAAAGAGATCTAAATAGGAGTATTTGTGATTTTGTCAAATCAAAAAATGTTTTGTAGTATTTCATACAGACACATTTTTTTTTCTCATTCATGCATATGTATATATAATTCAGGTAAATATGCGACTACTGTTTAATAATAATAAGGTTTCCCATGTTAGAATGGTATAAACTATATTACAAACACTGATTGCACATATTTGTTTAAAAGTACTGAGATTATATAATCCTTGAGGTTCAAATCCAAATTCTTTTTACTAAAAATTTTAAATGGTGATGTTTAATAATTTATAAACACTCATCGTGTTGTGAATGATTTATAAGCTTGCTGCTGAGTTTATTTTGGGAAGGTTTGAGCCAATATATTTTGAAAGTGAGTTTTGTTATTATGCGTACCAAATAAATCTTTGCTAGTCTTCAAATACTTGTTATCTGTTATACTAAAATATTATCATGTTTTGCCCTGAACTGATTCTTGTATAATGCATAATCTTATCAGTTTCGTTACTTCATTACAATATAGGTCCAACGAAATAAATTATAAAGGTATAATTTACAAACAGCAACTATATGATTAAGGGTTAACGAACTATAATGGTAATTTTATATCGACGAACGACTTCATAATATACACATCCTTCATAGTCGAGCCCGAATTAAAATAAACACAAGGTTAATGAATGTTTTCACGACCAATTAATCACTTCCCATCGACGCAAATTTATTTTCTCAGTCAACTGCATTACGTTGCCACCACGCATTCATTTTTCATAGTGGAACGAATTTCTTTCCCCGTAAAAAGGCGCGCGGTATGCGCCTGTAACGTTCCTGAATTAACTTCTCGGGAAAGCATTTTGTTCGGCGCAAGATTGCCGCTAGAAGTAACTGACTTTTTCCTATTTGTTGATGTTTTCCTTTTGTGCAGCAAGGACCGCACCCGGAAAGAGAGGAAAAAAGAATGAATAAGTTCCCGGATTCCCGTGAATAAAGTACAAGGGGAAGTCTTTGTTTTTTTATTCAGGATAGCGGTTAAAGTAATCATTATTCGGCGACGGATGTGAAAATACATCGACCTTCCCTCAATTTGAAAATGCTATTCACCTACATTTAAATGGAAAGAAAATAAAGTAGCTACAGTCGCTGATTTGACAGGCTTTGTTGTGGTCAGGGTATTCCGTTGGCACAAAGGGTGGCTTATGTCAACTAAATAAATTACGTTGTTCGTTATTGTGGAAAGATTCTCTAAGGTTACGGTGATTTTGTTCACGTACAAATAAATGAATGTATTAAACAATTTTTTCGAAGTCTCTATAGTGCTAAAATCATTAGTTTCTTCTAAATTAGTGTGCTACATTTATTTGGTGATAATCTAATATTTTCTATTGCCTCTACAGGAAAATAGTCTTTCTGTGTCACGGACTTGAAGTTTAATTAAGTTCTTGAAAGCAAGGATCATATCAAATTTGTTAAATTGGCTCGAATGGTTTTTGATATTACGTGAACCTACTCTCCAAGAAGTCGTGGTGAATTTACACCTCATTTTAGGTAAAAGTATATAATTTAACTTTTTTTTACCTAAAATAGGAGGTAAACCCACAACACTTCCTACACTGTATCAATGATAACCAGGAAAACGCAAATAATTCGATACAAATAAAGATCTTATTTTTAACATAAAATGAGATTCAGAAAAGCTTGTGACATATAGGTATTATGAAAAACTTTTTTGTAAGATTTCCTACTACATTCTCTTTTAGTTCTACTGGCATTTTCGATGTGCGATGACTGTACGTCATATGGCGGTCTAATCGTCTTTGATATCGTTCTTCCATTACCTTGATATCCTGCTGGAACCCAATTCGTCAAAGTTGTTGCTTACTACGTCGCGATAGTCTTGAACTTTATAACTTCCTGAAGGAAAAAAAAATCGTTGTCGATATAAAACTTCCCAAACACCAATTGCTGTTTTTATCAGGTGGACTGTATGATTGTTGTCGTTTATCAAGGTACGAATTTTGAGAGCATTTGAAAATGGTTTTCAGTTTTTTTTCTCTATTCATAAACAGTGCATTAAAATTCACAAATATATCTAAAAGTGGAATTCCCAAATCTTTGTTTCGTAGACCATTTGCAGATTTTTTCCCACATAGGTCCCTATCTGCAGAATATTAAATTATCCTCAAGCTATATGTTAAAATCCATTGAAAGGGATCGATAATTGGATGTCTAAACTAGTGCTGCGAATCGAAACCGGTTTTAAATATTTAATATTTCTAAAATTGGTTTTTAAAACCAATATTACATACTAGTTTTTAAAACCGATTTACCGGTTTTAATGAAGCTAGTTAACCGGTTTTTGATATCAGGCGATTTCTGCAGCGCTAATATAAATAATTGTCACTTGTCATAAATTATTTAATTTATTACATTTTCAAAACAACATGTTTCGGCTAAGAATCAATCATCAGGTTCTAAAAAACGTCATATCGAAAATACTGGATAAAAATAGTCAAGAACTACCATCTGAAATAAAACATAAATAAAACACAAGGCAACAACAAATTTAGTTCTATATATACTTGATTGGCATGATCTGCGTTTAGTAGTTTTTATTTGTTGTTTGCCTTATTGTGTTTTGTTTATGTTTTACTCCAGATGGTAGGTTTTAATTATTTTGGTACAGTATTTTCGGTATAATGTTTTTCTTTTAAACCTGATGATGGCTTTCACTTCTAGTCAAAACATCTTGTTTTAAAAATACAGTAAATTAAATGGATTACGAATTGGAAAGGGCAATTAATTATGCATCCAACTATATATTAATGTCAAAAATGTTTTACAAGGTACTCACGTTAATACGATTTTTGTATGAACCGATTATCCAGTGTAGTATTTCTATAGTCAAGACATTCTCGTATCTGGCTTGAAAGTCAGCGTAAAGGTCATTTAAATGTTGAGGCAGGCCACAGCGTCATTATCCTGGACATCTGCCTCATTTCAGTTAAAAACCTGGAAAAATTTGTGTTGTCCAATGTTTTGTATCATTAGGTTAATTCTGTAAAGAACCGCTGTAATAATGGCTTTCTTCACTCAATGAGCAAATAAGCTAGAATTCAGCGTTTTGCTACAATTTTTTTCTTTTTTTGGAAAATTGACGAGGTTGGTGGAGATATTATTTTTCTGTTAAATGTTGGCAATGAATGATGCAGTTAATTGGCAAACATATGGTTTCGTTTTCTAACGATTTATAAAGTCACATCCGCTGTAGCTGATACTATAGTTGCAAAAAGAATAGATTTCTTATGTGAAATAATCTTGAAACTCAATATTGATTCGCTTTTAGTGTCTGCAGATCGTTCTTGCAAATAGAATGAATTTCTTCATGAATTTTGTGTTTAATAATAAACCAAATAGAGCTTCATTAACAGATAAAGTTGACTCGTCCAGGTCAATAGCGAAATAGTTTGCTTGCAGATAATTATATAATCAGGGTTCCACATCAAGAGTCGTTTCATCACTTCGTTTTTGAACTATATTGTCGCTCAACGTAATTCTTTTCAATGTATCATATGCAGACTCGTGTAGAACTGCTTGCAAAATCTCTCAACGGCTAGCAAAACCAGTTCTTATCCGATAGAATGATGCTTTCCTGATATTGCCATTATTGAAGAGATATTATAAAGCGTTCCTGAACCTTCATCGTCTGTTTTTGATGTTGAAGTCAACACACATGGCTCTCTTAACTTTTTCAATGTTTTGAAGTATACTAAGCAGTATTAGGACTACACACTTCTAAATACCTTACCACAAACTATACTGGATGCAGTTGTAATAGCAAGGATTTCTTACTGAGATACATACTTTAAACACCTTTTCAAACTACGTATTAAAATAAAGCTTCTGCATTATATTCTGATAGGTCCATGTGTTATGAAAATCCGAATATTCATTCGAATTTCACTGCTTCACTGACATAACGCAAAATATTTTAAAGTTTAACTGTTTTTTTTTTGGTAGAATTAGATCTTGAAATGAAACATAACTTCACTTTGAGAAAATCTCTTGGGATTTTGAGCTGTTGTCTGTTCTTAAAAATTATGTTCGCAGCTGTTGCTACTTACGCTTTGAAATCATTAGTTTTTGTGAAAACCAATAGCAACTAAACTGAATTAATTATTCAATATACCTTTGATAATTACACCTGTGCTGTAAACCAAAATCACCAATAAATACAACGCCCTAGTTTTTTTTTGTGTTCTATATAACCTTTTATCTTTCTAGCTGTTAGTATCTAAATGGTAAATATAACATAATGAATACAACTGAATTTGTTATACCGTCACCATAAAATAATTTGCGTAATTTGTATTTAAGTAATCTAATCTAAGGTGCAATAAAATTGGATAACACAAACGTGAACGCATGCTTTTCTACCACTTTCTGAACATGATTAATTTTAACTGGTTAGTTTCTGTTGTATCACTCATTTCTTAAATATGTCATTGTGAAATATAAAATCGCATCATTTACACCGTGATTATCGCAGCATTAACATGCTTTGCACCGCCCAACAATTAGTTTGAGTAACACAGAACCCAAACAGTATTTTATCTGTTTTCTTTGTTCGTTGAAATCCTTTTCCGTTTTCTGGCATTAATTTACATAATAATCAAGATGTTTAAAAAATTGTTTAGCATAGTCGTTAACACAGTTTAAGATATCGCATTAAGCCCCTGTAATATAAGCGAGAGTAATTTAAATAAAAAGGGACGGCAGAATAATGCTAAACGTTACTGCAAGGACTTGCCTTAAAAATCTTTTTTTGCCTTTTAACCTCTGCGTTGGGAATTTATACAAATCAGATAAACCGCTCCGTTATTCATTATAAAACATTTTTATTTGTAAATAACGTATAACAAGATAAACATACATGTATCCAAATTGAATTAAACGTTGTGTATCAAACGGAATATATCATTTAAACCGTCAATTCGATCATTTAACGAACGAAAATTGCCGAACATTTAGGAGAATTCGATTAACTGCTCTAATGACAGAGATTAATTGAAACTACTGGAATATATCAATAGTAAACTGTTCTGATAATGGAACTGTAATTAGAAGATTGGTTTATATCTTATATAAATCTATGATTAGAATCACTAGGTGAAGATCAAATGGTACTTTTAAACATTTATATGAGTGTTAGATCTTGATCCTCGAAATTTGTACTTTAATATGTCAGTTACTATAAAATATCAAGTATACCGAGGTAGGTCGTGTATTGGAAGCATTTTGAACCAATCACCCAATTAATTGAGTATTGCATGTGTGCTAGTGTCCCACGGATGACTAGTTCTGTAATTACAGCTCAATTTTTATTTTAGAAACTAAAATAGACATACCAGGATGTACTGAAAAATTCTCAGCCCACTATAGAACTATACAAAATTTGAAAGTTAAAATATTTTATTATTCAACATACTCTCTT
Organism: Protaetia brevitarsis; assembly: GCA_004143645.1. NCBI lineage: Eukaryota > Metazoa > Arthropoda > Insecta > Coleoptera > Scarabaeidae > Protaetia > Protaetia brevitarsis. The sequence continues at coordinate 10,632 of RXPK01001051.1, read as the reverse complement.
CTTAATTAGGTACATTTATTACAACAAACCTGCAATGCTTCTAGACCTTTCAAAAAGAAATTTGATCTTGCTCTGCAAACCAGGCTTTTACAGCTTCTATCATCTCTTTTTTGGGGCAAAATTTTTTCAGTTGAGGAAAACCATGATAATTGGACGGAGCCATATTTGGTGAATAAGGGCGGTCTTCGAATAATTCGAACCCTAAATCACGAATTGTTTGCATGGCAACATGTGATTTGTGTGCAGGGGCATTGTCCTGCCAAAACAAATTTTTCCAGCAGATTTTTGAACACAAAACTTCTTAGGCCTTTGAGAACAAGAATGTCTCCATTCCATCGATTGTTGTTTTGTTTCTGGGTCGTAGAAATGTACCCAAGTTTCATCCATTATAACAATACGGCTTAAGAAATCTGCATCTTTTTCAAACCGAGCACAGATCGAATCCGACGCTTCCACCCTTACACGCTTCTGGTGAACATTTAGGCATTTGGAGATCCATTTTGCAGACATTTTTCTCATATTCAAATCGACGTGAACTATATAATGGACGTGTTCATATGAAATACTCAGTGCCTCAGATATTCGTTTTAGCCCAATTCGACGGTCTGACAAAATTATGTCATGAACTGCATCAACATTTTTGGGGACGGACAGAGAAACTGGCCTTCCCGATCGGTGCTCATCTTCAACGGAAAATTTACCCGTTTTGAAGCTCGCAATCCAATTTTTCACGGTCGCATACGAAGGGCATTGATCACCAAGGGTATTAAGCATATCTTCGTTTATCTGCTTAGCTCTTAACCCCTTGAAATACAGGTACTTTATGATGGTTCGATACTCTAATTTTTCGATTTTGACAATTTCGGTCGACATGCTTTTTTTTCAAATTTTATTGGACGACTTTGGTTTGACGTTTTAACGTGAAACTTTACACTGACACTTCTAATATGTTATTTTTCCTTTTCGGTATCCCAATATTTTCATTATCCAAATTTTTACTTATGTTAATTAATTTCAATGTTGCATCAATACAGATTTGAATAGAAACTCGACATTAATTTGCGATTTATATTTATCTTAATTATGCACCTCCGATTAAAGGATTCGTATCAACTTCAATATAGGATGTTCCGCTTGAATTAAAACAAAAAAAAAAATGCTAGGTTTAGGTAGAATAGAAAGAAAGCATTATATTGATGGAATTGTTTTTAGCCGTTAATGTAATTATGTTTTTTCTTTTTTTTTTTCTTGAGGTAAGGACCTTTTTTTTTAAATGAATTACATTTTTTTACCAATTAAAACATTTTTTGATATTTCGACAATTTTTTTTTATTATTGTCTTCTTCAGAAATTATTTATTAAAATTCATTTTTTTTACACACATTTAAAGACAACACAAAACAATTTAAAAATTACTTTAAAATTTACATTTTTCTAACCATTACAACCAAGGTTATTTGTCACGTGCAATATTACTATGTGTGAAGCATACTAAATTTAAAGTAAAAGCATTATATGAGAAAAAACATAGATCAGTAACAGCTCATTTCAAATAGCTTGCTTATGCAAAATTTTAATTCGTATGGTTGGTTCACCATTTACTTCTAATACACCATTCATTTTAAAGTGCTCAGTATAAACTGTATAATTACTATAATCTTTTGGTTTGCATTTATTTTCCGAATAGATTTCCCTTATATGCTGTTTTTCTCTAGGATAGTTTCTTAGTCGACATCTTATATTTTTTATGAATTTCCTTATTTTCAAAGACTTTTATTTATTTTATTATAGAGCGATAAGTTTCAAAATTGTCTCATATGTACCGGATAAGGTAACAGTTTTCTTCAGATAAATCTATCTGTCCATTTACTAACAATTTCCTTTTGAATAAACCACATTTCCTGCGGTTACTAACACTGGTGCTTCTTCTTATCAAAACTTATGGCGTATTTTCGACATTTATGTCAGATATTAGGTCATACCTCTTCCGTTCTGAGTTTTCTCACCAAAAATTGATTATATGGTGCTTGCAAGGCGGAAATATGCTACAGACTCAGTTTTTGTTATCGTAGGTTTATAAACGTATATGCATAAGCATACGCCTTATAGCTAAAGAAGTTCTCCCTGTATCAGGAATTGTGTCATGTATTTGTATGAGAATGAATACATTAGCACTAATATGAACTTATTATAATCAAAAAAGAAAAAAATACTGCGTTTTTATACTTTAATAAATTAAAGTTACGGCAAATGTTATTGATGCAATTTTAGAGTTTCATAGTCACAACGATCTCATTTTCTTGCTTTAAATATATCGCCAGAATTACATGAGTAATTTTGAAAAACAGCTCCGTACACCGTTTAAGCCGTTAATATTCAGAGGAAAAGTGAAGGCCGTTAGGAAAATCCGACTGCCCTTTTTCACGCTGTCCCATAAACACGGCATGCGTTGCTTATCTTGACTTATGTTTCAGGAGAATTTTCTCGGGTGTTCTCCGGCATTTTGTTACGCAAATTGCATTTATTTGTTACATGTGCGCGACCCGCAAAATGTAATATCTTAATTCACAATACGTGCTAATATAGAAATTTAATGGATTCCGTATTATTACATTTCGAAGGTACAGTTTGCGTTAAGCAATTTGAATAAGGTCTGCGGCTACCTACTAGGGCGCCCTCTTCCCGTGCGCACCGTGCCGTCTGCAGCGACAGTAGGTTTTGGGTTACGCGGCTTTATTCAAGAAATTAAATAAGCCGGAAAACGGATGTGCCACAATGTGTACTCGAAAACGAAGTTATTCCTTACCTGGAATGAAAGATTTAGTCATTTATTAAAAGCCGCCGTGAAAAGAATTTCATTTAACGGTAGGGAGGTTTAAGTTGGCCGTCTTGTGACGTCTCAAATACTTAATTAGCGAAATAAAATTGTTCCGACGAGACGAATTTACGAAATGAAATAATAATAAACGGAGTTGATGTTAGTGTTGCTTGAATAGGAGTACTTCGTGTCTTGCTTGAAATGTAATCTAAATGCTCATTTGTATTCAAAATGAAATCATCAGATGATATAGTTTTCACAAAACAAAAAAAAGTTAGAAAAATGTTTTAATTTATTGTTTTGAAAATAGTTACAAGCACCAAAAAAAAATGGATATTATTTTTCATATAATAAACGGCAGCGGCGTTGTAAGGAATAATAAACGTTTAATCTCGGTTTATTTATAGTATAATAAACGATAAAATATTTGTGGTATATGATAAACTATATTTTAACAGGATATTTTAATGTTTATTCTACTATGTATAAGCCAATATTGAAAAGTTATTTCGTCATTGTGTGCAAACGGTTGATATACATACATTAAAATTCAACGTTTCTTGGGTGGGACGTATTTCTGATTTGATTGTCTTTTTTGCGGCAATCACATCCACAATTAAATTATTTAACATACGTCTATACCCTTGTTATGGGATTTTGCGTTCTATATGAAATACATCAACACCAAATATTTGTATACCTTATTTTTTTTTCTTAATAAAGCAAGCATTTAGATACACTTGAATACTTTTTAATAGCAAATTTAGTATCATTTTTTTTCTATTTTTAAATACTCTGAAGCTTGGATTTATCATTCTACAAATTATGTGTTTAAAATTTTAAATAGAGTATACTAAGATTGTAGTCGTACTGTAGGATTTATCACTGTTATCTTTCTATCCAATTTATCCTAGAATACCCTTTCCAATTTTGCGTTCTTAATTAGACCTATCACTCTTGAGAAGGCATTCTCTTCGTGACTCTTCGCTATGGAACACGAATAGTGGAAATGTTGTCCTTACCAAGCCATTTCAGTGGCAAAATCTGTATCTGTTTATCTGCAGATTTTTTTTAATAACTGAACGACGGTGATTAAATAAATATTTTTATTGACGTTTCGATCATACATATGAGATTTTCATCAAACCATTCTAAATTTAGTTATTTAAAAAAAATTTTAACAAAAAGGATTAAAATTTATATGAAAATGAAATTATTATCCAATGCAAAACAAAAGTTGTTCATTCCATTCTTATTTATTAGAATCTATAAAAGGCTACATGTTTCGGCCGAAACTGGCCATCTCCAGGCTCTTATAACGTCGATGGCCAGTTTCGACCGAAACATATAGCTTTTATAGATTGTAATAAATAAAAATGGAATGAAATGATCTTTTGTTTTGCATTTGAATATACACAGTAAAAAATTCAGATAATTTTTCTTGGTAAAAATCACTTTTTTTGATAATTTTCCGTATTGAATGGGGAGAATGTACAGACACTTAAGGAAAATGTCGAAATGTTAGAAACTTTCCTATAGTACTAGTAGTATTTTGCGTGAATATTATAGGAAAGTTTCTGTTTCTTAGAAAAAAACTCTCTACCATTGTAATATTACCAAAGAAAAATATTAATATCTCTTAGGGAAAACTTTAAATTTCTTACAATTATTTGGAAAATTACAGTCATAAATTTAGTAATTTTCAAGTGATAAGGAAATAAGCAAGGCGCGCATGTGTTAACTTGGAATGTTCTGCTTCAAGTCAGACGTAGGTAGAAATGACATGGTGTTCGACCAAACGTGATTCTGTTTTCTTGTTATTTTAGAATGTTTTCTTTGTCACTGCAGTTTTGAGCGGTTAATATTCTCAGAGAGAGCGTCTTGAAATTTGCTTTTCCGAGATATCCCTCTCCTCGTTTGAATAGGCAAACAAGGTAATAGGCGACTTTAGTAGTATGATTTTTAGTGAAAGGAAATGTGCAAAAAAGAAAAAGATTTATATTGATGTTGATAGATGGGGATATAACCAATATCTTATCGAATAGCTCTTAATGCATGATTGGCGGTCCACATTAAAATAAGCAATTTTTTCTTGCTTCCTGGGAGCCGTTTGACATAGAGTCTACAGCGTCTTGGCTTCTTGAATTTCGTTCCGCTTCCGTGCTCTTTAGACTAAAGTCTAGTTCTGCTATAAATAATAGCCCTCTAGTCAATTCTTGATTCGTGATACGTCACGTTCACCAAGTTAAACCCTTCGAGATATCCTTGTCCAAGGCCTATTTTGTCTGCGACCAAACGTCAATATTTTCGAGTATTTCCGAGTACTTCCGATGTTCTACTATAAACCAGTTTCCAGCCGACAGCCCAGATTCCTTTCCTTGCCCTTACCTGTTCCGTGGCCTGAATTCAAAGCTAGTACCTGTGGCCTTCTTGGAAGATCCTTGGATTCAACAGCAGTTAAATACGTGCCCTTTCAAAGATTCGGTATGGATACCTTTGCCTTGAACTAGGTTCTTGTGTCTTGCCTATGGAAAGTCATTTCCTTTTCTAATCTTCCAATGAAGATTCTCTTCGTGAATTGCACGAAATAGATGCTCCCACTTACTTACACGACTTACACAACTGCCCCCGCTCGGGGCAATTGTGTAAGTCGCTTATGGATCAGATCCATCTGCTGTTGATTCATTGTGTCTTTGAGATGACGATTGTCCATTAGCGTCATCTGTAATCCTGATTCCCATGCTGAATCATTGGGTTTCTTCACCGCTTGCAGTGATGTTTTAAGGCCTTCTTTAGGTATTTTTAATCCTCAATATTCTTCTTATTACCCTTAGTGGTTTGGTTTACGTCTCGAAGTTTGGGTGTATCTGTTTCCCTGCCTTTGTAGTCTAGTTTCTCCCTTCCGCTTGATTGGGATATCTGTATCTCTAAGTAGAAGCCCTTGAACAAATTGTTCCTCATCAGGGCTAGATAAAACCTGGTTTTTTAACAGGGTTGATAGGACTCCTACTACTCGTTTCTCATTCTGACTTGGACAGACCAACTGTTTTGTGCTTAGAATCAATTATAATTTTGTGGCTCAAGACGTTTCAATATATAATGTGATTAACTGGATAGTAAGATTGGATTTGCAGTCTTCAATATGGCTCCACAGCTGGTTGAGAAAGCGCTAACAAATCCTCAACGCGTTGAGCTACCCAACATACCCTTTTCTCTTTAATTTTTTTTTTGACTCTTCCTTGCACTTGTGTTTTTCTAATAATTTGCAGATGTCTGCCACATTCGCGTATGTACTTATTTTAACAACGGTTTCAATAGAGCATAAAGAGAATATCGTTAATCATGTTTTCCACATCACCTTCATTGTATGTAACTTTATTATTGAAGTAGTTACCATTTAAAATTTGCTATCTACTGTGGATAAAAATAGTGCACGTATCACCTTTGATGGTCAAATTGCCAATTTATGCTATCATATTTGAAATTAATTCAACTTTGTAAATTGCTCCACTGCGCAAGACGTTCTTATAGCAAAGCAAGCAACGAAACACAAAATTATATATACTTGGCATATCCTAAAATATTTGACACAAAGCAGTAAGCTGCGTTAGAAAGGAAGAGAATTCAGGACTAAGAATGTAATTCTACTTTAAGTTTTTTTACCCTTTGTAACTATTTCTGGAACATATTTTGTGATTATGTTAAAGTCTGCGTCTTAAACAATTTGCATTGTAATTAAATTTCAATTAAAATCGAAATTATTATTAATTTTCTGCGACAAAACTATCCTATGCAGAGGCAATCCTGTGCAATCTAAATAATAATTATTTACCTGGCGGTTATCAAAGGTGGTGTATGTTTCTTACCAAAACCTATATCTATCGGTAAATGTGATCCAATAAGTTTGTTAATGACAAGTCTGTATTCATAACCAGATCTTACGCTTTTGGGAACATCAAAGCTAATCCGAAGTTTATGCGTATACATACATACGTGCCAATCGTTGTCTCCCCGATAGCACCTATAAAGCGCTTCAATGAATATTTTACTACCGTAAAACGGCGATTCTAAAATAGAACGTCCGCACGATAATCATTTATGGGTCAATGAAATGGAATCATTTCTGATCTGACGATCTGTGAAAATTCTCTAATTATTCTCAACTATATATGGACATGTTGGCGCGATTGAGGCAGACTACTATTCAAGTGAATGTGTAGTAGACATTCTAGATACTAGACGTTGGTTTACTTTTTTTTTGTTTTTTATTGCACGATGTACTTACCTACTTGCTGTTCACTATTCACGAGATGATAGTATTAATGTAATATATGAATACACGAACATTAAGATGCGTTGATTTTTATTCGTACTTCATTTTATTTTCTGTTGTTTTCAGTCAATCATCATGGTATTATAGTGGAATTTTAGAGTGTAACCAGTTATATATTTCAATATTCGTGTAGTACAGAGACTGATCATGACGGACTTTAAAATTTCAAAGTTATTAATAGTGATTTTGTGTATAGTGTTAAATTCTATCCAAATAGAAGGTAATGTATTTTATGATTTCCTATTATTAAGTGGGTTATTTAGTGTAGTCAATGTAATATGTAACAGACATTCTATTTTAAACGCAAACGTTTTCTTGTTATTTTTAAGCGTAATCGCTGTTGACTTATTTCTGTTACGTATATGAATTATTTCGATATCTTCAAGCTTTCATCGCTTTGACCTTTATCCTTCGAGAAAAATAAGTAAATGTTGGGCGTTAATTCTGAATAGCAGTATAAACATGAAGCCAAACATTTATACATGCTGTTGATTCGCATGATCCGAATCAGGGAACAACAACAAGTGTATCTTTAATGGGTAATTGGACAACTGATCTTTTTTGGAAACTTCAATGACACGAGCAGAAAAAGCATGTTAAAAGAAAACTTATGAATCCAACACTTAACGAATGATAGTATAGTTAGTCATGGTTTTTAATGTAAATTTAATTTTCAGAGGGAGTTTCTTTTTTACAATTTAAGCTTTTGTAAAATTTATTTACACCCTCGGAGACTATCTATAGAGTGAAAAAAAAGTTATAGTAGGAAAATTGAAAGTAAACTAATTATTACTTACATAGGAATTGAAAAAACACATTAGCCATAAAACTCACTACAAACAACATAGCGTTATGTTAAAATAAAGTAGACTAGTTAAAACCAACATTTGATCAAAAATGTAATAAACTGACAAAACACGTGCTATGCCACCGCCGATTAGATATATTCAGGCCTACGACATAGGGTGGGAACAGGTAACTTGCCGGGATATCGCATGAAATCACAGAATAGAAAATAATCAGAAATTTCACTCCCATGATATCCCTATGGTCACGGTTTTATTTTTATTGTTGTTTATACGACGCTGCGAGTCTGCATACAGAAATATAGTAATGCACAATCGCTCAAAAAATCGCCGAGAGTTGATTTTAATAGGATATGAAAATCGCCTGAATTTATTCGTAAAAGAATATATATCTGTCCATTTAATCACTGCAGTGAAACTTCTGGTTATTCTCTATTCTGTAACGAGATACTGAAGCGATATTTAATACTGATGTCTGCTGTTGGAAGATTATCGTTGTGCCCTTAGGTCTCTTCAATATAAGGGGAAAATTGAAAAGATCTTTCATTTTGTGATATATACTATCATTTTTTATTATTTATTTAAAACCATTATCTATTTTGAATTTTAAGAATACTTCAAAAAGGTTCACAACCAAAAACAAAAATATATTAACAAATTTTTTTCACAAAAATTAAAAGAAAATATTATATAATAGATTTTTTTCTCTCATCTAGTTGCGATAGTAATTTGCTCTTCGTATTTATGTAACAAATTTCTAAATAATTGTATCAAAAGTATTAATACTAAAGAAACTTCTAGTAAAAGCAAAAGAAAACTAAAACGAAAAAAAAACTTGCGTATGCCACGTTTTATTAGACATACTTTGCGAGCAAGTACTTGCATAGCCGTGTGTAGCCATGTAGAGGTATAGATGTCATACCTATTCGTTGTTGCGCCCGGCGAAATGCCTCTGTTAACTTCTGGTTCTTGGAGTATCCCCTTCCCCATAGGCAAGGCCTGTTATCCAGTCGTTGTTGGTTATGCACATGCTAACAATACTATTTAAAAAGTTGAAGAGGGTTTACAACACCAGGCACCATGGGTTAATTAGAACAAACGAGTAACAAGATATACAGCATTATCGAAATAAATGTTAAAATCCACATACAGAGTTATGGAAAAGTAAAACGGTTAAAAATTAAAACGTAAATCTAGGATTCAATTATATCTGTGAATATATTGCCGATTCTGTAAGTCGACTTAACAGTATCCAAATTTAGAATGTAAGCGTAAATGTTATTTAAGTTACTAACATCAATTTAGTTGACACAATTACTCTTCTGTATGCAATACACTTCTAAAACTAATCTTCTGGCGAAAATGTATAAATAATTATTAGAAGTGGTGTGTTCTGATAACGCAATTTTTATTGTTTTAGTGGATGCATGAAGGTCGCCTTTTATTAGACAGATATTGAAGGATATTGGTGTTGTTAACTCTGTTAAATTTTTAGATTGTATTGTTAGCTTACTTAACCTCAATCTACTTTTTGGATCGTGAACTTTTCACTTACATCTTCGATGAAATGTTGTGGTTGTTGTTAGCTTAGGTTGTAATAAAGGAAACTCTCTTTGATTTCCATGGCTATTCCAATATTTCCTCTCTCTGAAATCTAACTCTGTACAGCCAGCATTTTGCTCAAGTAAATACTATTTGTCCCAATTTCATTAATTTAATATTTGTCATGGAGTTAAGTCGAAATGAACATATTCATTGTGTTTTTACTTTGTGCATTACTTTTTTGTTAATCAGAGGCAAGTTATTTCCACTGCTGTATCATTATATAGCCTTGCCCGCTGTTGTGGTGTGTCTATCAACAAATCGTGGCATTTTTTCCATTCTATTGATAAATAGAAATCACATTTCCTCAATCTAAATGTACACTAACTTAATAGTTTATGAGCAGATCCCTTTAAGGTCAAATGGATATCAACGTTTTTTTTTCTTGCTTCTCATCAAATATCGAATCAATCGATCACGTAACTTTGACAAACTTCTGTAAAGTTGTCGTCGAGTACTTGTCACAGCCCAATGCGATTCTCTAGTTGCTTGATCTCTTTAATATTTTTCCCTACTGGAGTATTAGTTTTCTATCTAATTAGTTGAGAGACAAAAATCCCACCAAGGTTTCGGATATGAGTTACTCTTGCAATAATCGTACCACTGACATTATGGTGATACAGCTGTTATGTACTTACCCTTTGTATGATTATAATATTTTTGGCTTTATATACGCTGTGAAACATAATTATGCTTTTATGTCGAAAACGCTAACTACAGAACAGTAATTCAATTTCAAACTGTAATTTGTAATACGCGATTCTATTTTAGGTTCCATAATTTGAATCAAATAATGCATTTGTGAGAAAGGCAATTTAAATCGCATTCACATTGCCTAAATAATTTTATACAAGTAACCAACCTTGGTTTACATGTTCAAATAATTTATTGGAAATTAAGTTTTGCTGTTTGTACAAGAATAAAACACGTTTTTGAATTTAATTTTTTAAAACTTTAATGAAACCTTTATATTATAATTGCAATTTCAAGAGTTATATCTACACAACTATTAGCTATTTAGGTACGCAGGGTCTTCTACACTTAATTAATATGTTTGTGATAATATCACTTAA
>RXPK01001050.1:0-92628 GCA_004143645.1 Protaetia brevitarsis | reverse complement strand
ATTAACAATAAGATTATTGCTGGGCCCAAATAATGGAAGCGCATTAATATTACAGATAATATTGAATAACTAATAAATACGTACAACAGAGGATTGTAAGATTAAGATACGTAAATATATATTAAAAATTAAGGCAAAAACTCTTATTAAATTGAACTTGGATTTGAATGTACAAAATAATGGTTACAATAGTAAAGCTATTTAAGTAATCGTGTTAAAAGATATATAAGACAGGAATTATAACAATTAATGCAGTACAATAAGTATAAAAATGTTTGTTTCTCTTAAAACTTCCTGTGACACATTTCTTTATTATATATTTTGCGCCTTACCCCATAAATATTTTGGACCCATTTAGTACGAAAAATACTGCGATGGCTGATCAGACTTAACTGTCCATGGTTGATGGCTCATCCAATTTTTTTTATTTTATTAGTTATGCTGCGACTGTTGAATTCTGGAGGTCAGGCAAATTACATTAGCTACCTGCATGCACGCGAAACACTCCAAAAATGCGTTTTCCATAATTATACAAATTGGAAGAGTTATTAGAGAAAAGGGAAACAGAAAAGGAAAAGTTATTGGAAATTGCAAAATATGTTTTGTGCAAATTTTCAACTTCTTTTGACCAAAACGCAAATTGATATTTGACAAGTCAATATAAAAACTGTAGAATATGTAAGAAATCAAATAGTGTCCAGGAGAGATTACAAAATTCGTAGGACTTCGAACCAAAGCGGAGATAGAAATCGAAGAAATAAATTGAATCTGTAAGCACATCGTCTTTTCTGAGACTAGTAATAGAATTAACGCCATCATGTAATCTTTTTAAATGCCAACTACGTAAGTAGCAGCGCTCAGTATCGTGAAAAAATATTTGTAAGAGTCTACTTACGTGCGTGTGTAACAGACAGCGCAATAGGTAGTTAATAATTGAACTGCGCATACAATTTGAGATTCTGATCACGTCTTACCAAGCTGTGATTACACCTCCGATCTAGTAATTACTTTGTAAGTCCAGATGTATATCTCGGCTGCTCACGCAATTCGATTAGTTTTGTTTTTTTCTATAATACAGTTGTGGCTTCCGGGTAGATTATTTCGCCGTGATTTCTTAATTGAAAGTTCAGAATGGGAATAATATAGCTGGTAGAATCAGTTGGATTCAAAGTACATGCGAAATGCTAGCCAAGTTATTAATTAGTATGTGAAGACACTTTCATAATCCTTTTTAGATTTGAAACATTTTCGAAGTCCTTTGTTAATTTTCTTGATTATTAGGAATGTTACACAGCAGTCGAAGATTTATGTTTCAATTTGTATTTAGGGTATGATATGGAAAAAAAGAAAACATTTTAGTGCAAATATTAATAGTAATTCAAGATGTATTGAAATAATGCTATTTTTTTGCTAATCTAGAAAATTGGTGGTTTTCTGTAATCTGTATGTTTGAAAAATTACTCAAAAAAGTCGAGGTGCTTCCCTTGTATGTCAGCCTTGATGATACTGATTTTTATAAAATACAAGGAAGGAATAGTTCAGATGTGGCAGATAGGGTAAAAACAGTGATTTTCCTTAAAAAATTAAGTTATTTATTTGTCAAAAGAATCGTCAGAATTTAGGTAATATTCCAGAATTGCATTGCCTGTCCAAATTTAAAAAATTTAAACAATTTTGGGATTTGCATGTCTAAAAACTATAGGATTATAGCTTGGATGACCGTATAGAAAAGCAAATTTGTTTAATATACTTAGTAGTTTCGATGAACAATAACGAGAAATCAGTAGGTAATGGACGTAATGGACAATTTAAGATAGTTAATTGTGAGTGGCCCGTTAATAGTGCAAAAGCTAGAACGAAGTAGTGTGCATCTCTCTCGATTGCGTAAGCCATATTTAATGTATCTATGTATGCCTTTGCCGATAGAGATACAAACACCCTGAGACAGCTTACTTAAAATTTAAGTGCTTCAAGCAATACATTATTTTACAGTTACTGTATTTTTTTATTGGAATTATAAAGAACTGTGGGTATTTTATGAGATGGTGTTGATACGTTTAGTGATACGAAATTATGTTAACATATTACGAGCTAGGAATGTTGGCAACATTCCATACATGAATAGATGTACTATGTAATTCCAACACTTCAGACGCAGTAAAATTGTTATTTTGTTAAGTTCCTAGTTTAATTGGTGTATTGAATAATGTAATAATTAATAAAAATTGTTGTCTGAAGTTATTTTATACAACAATGAATACTTTTCTTGTAGTTCTATCGTAAGTATTGAAAAAATAGATAATAAAAAATAATAAAGCTCATAAATAAAACCTTCTATTTACATTAATTATTCACTTCTTATTGTATAATACAATACGCCCACATTCCCTTATCATCTTAACTCACATAAGAGATAAAACGTATAGACAGCTATATATATATTTTTTTTCCATTCCTGAGATATTTGTGTAGACGCAGCTCCTCCTGAAACCGATGACTACATGAGTGTACTCCACACTAACGCGTCGTTCCACAGTCGCATTCCTTACAAATCGTTCTGGTTATTATCATCGTTAGAGTGCTGGGATTCTGTTTACGTAATTGATAAAGACAGATGATCAACATTCGCGCTAAACGAAGGTCAACAGTGAGAAACACCGACACTAGAGGCTACGATGCTCGTGCTATTCGCATAATTGCGTCTAGATATAGTTCTATTGTTGTTTTTATATAGCTAGGTTATAGTAGATCTCCATTAATATATTTCCATAAAGAGTGGATTGAGGAATGTTAGTTAGTATAATTTCCTATATGTTTGAGAAAAAGCATTTTGACGGCGCCGTGCGAACTAAACTGCATTAAGAAATTCAGTTGTTTACTTTTTTATTGTTTAACGAATAACAATTGGGTATCGAAAGGTATTTGGAATCAATGAAGGTTGACAAAATACTAAGGAATGTAGTTGGTGTAATGCTTTTATTGATAAGAATCGTGTTAGCATGTAATTGCTATTATAGACAATGTACTTCTAGGAGCTATTCCACAATATTTTTTGCTTATTTCCGATAAAAATTCTGCTATAATATTTGCGATATTGTAAGAATATAATTTTAATAATGATCGGTAGACAAATATTCCAGCAATGGTGATTAAAAATATCTTTTTTTGCGCCTCCGTTCAGAAACATTCCTTTTGCAGTGCTTAAAAGCCTAGGCAGGCAAAAATGTCACTAAAGGTTGGCGACACTAGATTGCACATGACAGACGTGTAATAAATTGTCAAAGTTATTTGTTTAACATGCTAAGATGAACTGGTGTCTTCATTGCACTTATTATTGATAAATAGGTATTAAACTAGAAAGAAAATTACAGAAAAAGATTATTCTCAGAAACTTCAAAATACTAAGGTATGTAACATGTGTGCCAACTTGTACTTCAACTCCCTAGTGTCAAAATTTCTATTTTCAATTCAAAATTAAGATTTGTCGGCCCAAAAAACATTGTGTATCCCACGGCCAGTATCCGTACTTGTGGGCCTCGGTTACCGCCTCGTCACAAACCGTACTCATACTCGCAAAACTGTAGTTTCTGGCCTAGTGATACAAATAACTATAGTTTACCGATGTAATATTGGCAAGCTTGATTAAAAAAAAGTACAGACCGATTGTGCTTCGCTAGCACCTGCTTTCGTTTGTACTATTGGTGATAAACAAATAGAAAGAATCAATAAATGCTTAGCAAACAAGTATAAGATATTCTAAAACCACCAACGCTATTCGAAAGAGTTTCGTTTGTACCCCTTTTGAGAATGTTTGTATTCCAACCAAACCGGAAGTAGAGACATTTGAAGATATTTAGAAGAGGAAATATCGCGAATTTTTCCGGTATCACAAAACAGCCAACTCCATTCGGAAGAGCATCGCTTGTACCCGTTTGTACCAATTCTTAAATAATAAATAAAGTAGAGGCATTGGCAAATATGTCGGGGAGCAAATATCCTCCACATTCTCGTATCTTGCGCGAATACATGTATGTATTAGCAGCATTTAAATATAATTTTAACAAAATATAAAAAGTCTTCTTTAAGCCTTGCCCCTCATTTCATTTCAATATACTCTGGTGCTAGTTTCAGTTTGGTTTAGTCATCATCAGCCGCAATGTTATACAAAATGAGCACTTACTTGAAGGTTAATACAAACTAATTACATATATTTTCAAATGTTCTACTTCTGATTTCGTTGGAGTAGAAATATTTTCAAAAGAGGTACAAACAGGTACAAACGGATACAAGCGATAGGTTTTCAAATCGGCGCTGTTGCTTTCAGAATATCTTGTACTTGTTTGCTTAGCAGTTTTTCAATCCTTTCTATTTCTTTATCCTTTGAGGTACGAATTGAACGAAGGTGGTATAAACAGGCACTAACGAAGTTCAATCAGAGTGCATTAAATTTTTTTTTTGTTTAATCAAGTTGCGTTCCAAATTCACACTGGTATTTAGATCTTATATTAAAATTAAGAGCAAAATACAAAAAGACCTTAAGGTAAAGTCAGGTAAGTGTGTAACGGCAGGGGCAAGCAGCTTCGTTCAAAGCATGGCTTTTATAATAGGTTACATTTTAACTTTTAGACAAATAAATTGATAAAATAAATAGTAAATTGTTTACATGCAAACACGTTGCTACACTTTTATTCTTGTGAAGGCAAGTTGAAAGATCTACTTCATATACAAGCGCCTCATTCATGCAATAAATGAAGTAGAATGCTTGAAGTCATATTATGACGCGGACGATCTGCCCTGAATGCTAACGAAAGCTTCGCTCTCAACATTATATATTTATAATATAGTCACAGTTGCAAGAGGAAACGTAGAAAATACATCTTGTAGTATAGTTCAAAGAGAGCTGAATTTTATGAAAAGATGACGTGAGTCAGTATGGAGTCAAACTTACCAAAACTACCTTGGTATCTTTCATAAAGAAAAGAAAGCAAAATCTCAATATCATAAAAGTGTGTGGGCAGATCATAATATGGAGATCAAATGTCCCAGCCTTATTCGAAATACATAATAAACTTCCTTGAAACAAACACCGAGGTTTTAGTAATTCACAAAGCCAAAGGGTCACAATGATGCACAGGAATTTTGCAGGAAAGAACTAAGAATGCAACCCAAAAGTACTGTTTTGATGTACACAGTAATTTTGAGACTAATTATCACTTATGCATCAACAGCGTGAAGCAGAATCACACTCTCTATCTGGCTACCACGAAAATTAGCTTCTCTAAAGTGCAAAGATTATTCTATGTATGCAAAACTGAGATATTGACTCAGTGGCAGTTATTAAAGTGATAATATGCGGCAGTTCCTTTCACATTTTGGTGAAGGGTATAAAGTAGAATGATTAGTGATAAACCTGAAATTAAAAGTGAAGTAAAGCAAAGAAAAGGCAAATATCGGGCATATCTTCTGTCTTATATTCGGACTAATCTTTTAGATTACTCACAATTCGTATATGTATTAATATTTTAAAGAATTTTAATAAAATATGAGCGTAAAGTTATATGTGCATGTCTCTTGATGATAACACAACTGTAGCGTCGACATTAATACCAACTTGAGATAACTAATACTATATGGACGCTAAAATATGACGTTTTTATTATACAGATAATCACAAATAGTATACAACATCTTCAAGGAATAAGTTACCATTTTTCTGGGAATCTATAACCGGAAAAGATCTATAGAATGCATCAAAATTAATTACTTTAAGTAAACATTATAATTGCATATTAACAGTGGCGCCGCTAGGTCACTGCAAACTAAACACACATCTAACCTGGCCTGGAATAGCAGAGGAAGCAGAATATAGATTTTATGGGGAATAGGATAAAACATATAACCATATTCAAGCAAACTACGCAGCATTTAATCCTGGAGTGCTATTTCTAGGAGCTTCTTGTTTGAGGCCTTCTCACATCTTACGTTTTTTAACAGAAATAGAATTGAGCAGCCAGCTGTAAATGCAGCAAGAATATGGAACGGAATATCTGTCATAATAATAGTCCTCAATTAAAGCGATTAGTTCCGTAAGTGTGGAATTTAAGCTGATTTGGGGGCTGTGTAAGCGCTTCTAAATGAGGTGGGCACCCAAAGGGAATTAATATTGGCCTGGGTTCTAAGCTACTCGGGCGTGAGGAGAAATGAGGCGGCGGATCGTCTCTTGGAGATTCTTTTAGCATTACCAAACTGCAAATTAAAAAAAAATTCCATCAATAACTGGATACATAATCGGTCCAGGGAGTTTTGGCAAAGGTCACCGGCACAGAGACAGGTAAGTGTTCCAAAAGGAGCAGAGACCTGAATTTACTATGAACCTACTGAGTAAAGATAGGAAGAAAATAATAGTAGATCTGCTGATTGGTCACTGTAGACTAAATAGGCATATGTACAATATATGTCTGGTAGATATTATTACTTGTAGATTCTGTCTAGAGAAGGAAGAAACTGCAGCTCATGTGCTGTGAAAATGTGACGGCCTGGCGAGGACAAGATTTCTAGTAATGAACGTGGAGTGCCTCTCGGCTAGTAGCTATACAAAGAAGTTGCTCTTAAGGATGATAAGGCAAAATTAGAGCGCGTCTTCTAGGAATAAGGGGATCACAATAGATCTAAAAAGGTGGCGGTGAAACAGGTCCGTGGGCCATCCCAACCCTAATCTAATCTAATCTATCATAATCTTATCATTGAGGTCGCTGCTAAGTCACTTGTATGGTAAAGAGAAACTTGCTACTGAAACAACTCATAGAATTTTTGGCAGTGCAATTTGTTGAATTCTGCTACAGTTAAGTATAGAAGTCAAATGGAGTTTTTATTAGAAAAAATTAAAACAAAACAAACAACAATCGTTAAAATAATCACCAAACGAGGCAAAGGTTAAACAATGCATGTTTTTACTTGTAACTCTATTATCGCAGTAAGCTGAGGTTCCCTGTAGAGTAATTTTAAGCAGATTTTGCGACATAAACATAGTTGTTTGAAATTATAAACAAGATGAGGTAGTAAAGTTTCTTTATTGGATATTAAATGCAATTAGCAAAATAATATTAATTAGTTTTTTATTATCAATTTTTGCATTAAACAACTAAATTCAAGTTTAATGTTATCGCATTGATTTTAATTTTAAACCTCATTAAAATTAATTATGTACTTTATACAAATTATATATGTGTTAGTCACTAGATGTGAATAATTTATTTGTTAGTTGGAATAAGTTACGTATTGATAGATCAGATATCTTATCACAGTTGTCAATTGTGAAATTTAACACGGGCAATTAGTTTCGTAAATATTTACTGGGAAATACCTTAAATCCAATATTTTACCGTTTAACCTTAGGATTCGCAGTAAATTACGAAGTACAGGTAGTTTGCGTTGCAGCCACAGGGAACAAATAAATAATTAGGGTTGACGTAAGATCTAAAGGAATCTGCGTAATGTCAGCGAACACCGCGAAAAAAGCTATTTATTGGCGATTAAAATTTCAATTGTTAAGACTTTTTGCTTACACAAATTGTGCGAAAGGTGTATATGTACCCACGTATAAATGTAATTCAAATAGTTACAACGTCTGGACTATAACTTCCGATGAAATTGACTGGGTTACAACTGAGAATGTGGGATGCTGCCAATAAATTTTCGTTTAATACGTAAAAACGTCCGATCTTTTTTTTCGAACTTTTTTGTTCGCACTTTGGAACATTAACAAATAAATTAATAGCCAGCGGGTGTATTACTTTTGTTTGCAATAACTGCACAACTAGGATATATAAACATATAGGAATGATGGAAATATATCCATGGATTAAAGTTTCTGTTCAGCTTCCAACGTGGATTTCAAATTTAACAAATCAAGGAAATCCTATGTATTTATTTTGACTTCTGTGTGATATTTTTAAAAATTGAAATACGAGTTGATTCAACTGTATATTAATACTTATTATACCTACCAATATTGAAAAGTCACTATAATAATAGGTATGTACTTGTTAAAATTTTTGGCGTTGAGTCTAACAATAACTTCAAATTATTTTCTCGTGTGAGACAATGTGTCAAACCAAAAAAAAAAAATTCCCTCACAAAGAAAATTGTATAATACTTATAATATAGATTATAAAAAAATATCATACTCTGAATAGTATCACTTAAAAATACTAAATAAATGATAACTACTTCTTCACTTTATTTTGGGCTGGAGGATGCCAAATTAGTCGAAACATGTAGTCTAAAGAAACTTATATGAAATAAAATGAAGAAGGACCAGTAGTTATCATTTATTTACTATTTTTTCACTTGAAAATATTTAAATGTTCATTTTATTAAAACATTTACATGAAAAACGAGTGAAAGATGAAATGAATGTCATCCTATGCTGACATTCAAGAAGACACTGACAAGAAAGGAAGAATGGTCGGATAAAGCGTATAAGATAGTTATAAAAGAAAGATATGACGCGAAAATAGAAAAGGACCGAAATGGCACAGAACCACTACGAGTAAAAGAGAAGAATGGCAAAGAAAATTTATAGCGCAAAACAGAAAGCTCAACTAGAGAACCACTTAAAAAAAAAAATAGAAGATCACTAGGCCAAAAAAGACATAAACAATTTCTATTCAGGAGCAAAACGTTCCCGACAAAGCACGAATTCCAAAACAGGTAATTGTAAAAAGGAGGAAAACCTTCTATTTGGAGACACAAAAGAGAAATTGTGATCAAGCAGAGGAACAGAAACCAGAAACTAGGATCTGTAAACAAGGAGAATAGAAATTGCGATGGGAAATAGGCCACCCAATACAGTGTGGAAAGACGAAATAATGCCTAAGATTGGGGCAGCGCATTTATTTGCTCATTTGCAATAAGATACAATGCAAAAATTACAGAGAAATTGCACTTTTTAGATATAATGCACAAAATATTGGCCAAGTTAATACGGAAAAGACTACAGAAATACTAGGGCAAAGAGATGGGTGACTATGAAGGAGGTTTCAGACCTGGGGAATTGGTTGTGGATACATTAAAACAAATCCAAAATAACAGCTACAAACAAAATGATTTCGAGAAAGGTTGTATGAAGCGCTAATAAGATTAAAAATTCCAAAAAGGACTATAAACCGGGTGATAACGATGCTAACAATAAGAGATACAATCATGGGTGGTTATGTTTAACAGCAGCCACTAATGCTGAATTTTTACTTCGATAACACATCAATAGATGGAAAATGAGACATGATGTGTGCGTCGTGGATAAGCAAGAAGGCCAATCTTATCGACGGTTGCCCAATATTTACCGTGTGTCTATTGTCGGTGGCGTGTAATCGTCTGTCATTTGTCTTAGCCCCATTTGCATCGCCATGTTAAGCCTGGTTTAATTTTAAAGGGTAAGCGGTACTTTGAAGGTGATAGTTCATGTCTCGTACATATAGTGAACGTCATATTCTGAGCGTCACTTAATATTAAACCAAGCTTAACGTGTCGGTGCAAACGGCCATTAACACATGGTTAGTAGGCTTGAAAGTATACAGAAAACAACTTTTCACGATACTGTATATGATGATGGCGAATATCATCACCAGGGAGTCTATGTTGAATGCAGTTTCTCATATAGTATGGGAAACTGCGCTCAACATAGACTCCCATCCTGATCATTAAATTTTTTCACTAGCAGCATTCTTTAGTATACCGTTTAAATAAGCGCGCGGTTTTTAATAAGCTTTGATAACACACCTATAGATGTCTCATTACGGCCTCAAAGCAGTATATGCAAAATACCTATCTATAGTACTAGTTTATCTATGGATACAATTTTGGTAGACATCAGTTATTCAGAGCAATTTACAGCTGAAAATGTTTTAAGGCAAGAACTTCTCGACTTAATTTTACAATGTAATGGCAAAATCTAAAACACAACTCAAGAAGATCTTCAAGAAATTTGAAAAAGAAGTAAATTTGGATTGCATGTAAAAATGAAAAAACAAAATACTTAGAGATAAGAGCAAAGATTAAAATAAATATGTCAAGTTCGATGCAAGAGAATATTAGTAGAAAGTTAACCAATTCGAATACCTAGCCGTAAGAATAAGCTCAAAAAAGGGTGAGGAACAGAGAAGAGAACTTTTGAAAGGAAATAAACTGGTGAAGGTACTATCAAAAAAAAAAAAACTATGGCGAGCAGCCTAAGTTAAAGGTTACGAGACAGTCACAAGACTATACAAGAAAGTATGTACTACTATATGTGAGCGAACGATGGGCAACGGCGAAAAAAGACGAACGAAGTTAGAAATTTGAGAAAGAAAATATTTAAGGAAAATACTGGGAGACATAAGAACAACAGAAGAAGAATGGAGAAGACGCATAAACAGAGAGGTAATGGATCTACACAAAAAAAAAACTATAATAACGCTAAACGTGTCACCATAAAGAATGAGGTGGTTAAACATGCCCGAACAAAGACTTCTTAGAAAAACTGTTGTATGAAGTGGAACGTGGGACAAGGAGAAGAGGAAGACCAAGTTTTATAAATAACCATACAGTAGGAAACACAATTTTATAACTGGTGTAACCACACAGAAGTTGTAAAGATAATGTTATCGCTTATTTCACTGTATATGTAATGCTTATTTGATATAAATTTGGTCTAAATCAAGGGCGAATTATATTGATCTGATGATTATTGTACTGGAGCTTCTCTGATTAGGAAAACGGCGTTCACATATCATATTATTTGTGTGCCTCCTTTTAACGGTAACAAATATAGTAAAATGGATGTAATACATACTTGGTATTATCCAATTTAATGACGAGGAGTACAAAACATTGTACATATTGATTGTATACTGAGTAATACAAGACGACAATTAAGTTACAATAATTAGTATTAACTTGTTTATTGTATTAAATCCATATGATACTGGGTATTATTTTCTGCATGTGCAATAACAAAAGATTATTATATTTCTAATGCTCCGTATATTAAAAATGCTAGCTTTAAAAAAGGGTTTTTTGCTATTTTTTGAGGAAATACGTGCTACTTGTCAATGGATTATATCCAGGCTAGCGTTTAGTGGAAACTTTTTATCTGTGTTTATATTGCTGCTTTATTTTACTGTATTTTGCTTTTATATGAGTACGTTTGTTCAGAGTATTTATATGATCTGTTTGCGGTTAAATATTTATCAGTTGTTATCTCGATATGTCCCATTGAGAAAATAAAATAGACTTTATATAAACTTGTATATCATAAATGATATCTAATTCCTTATATGTATTTGGAATACTTTAGCAATTAAATTTGGGTAATTCCAAATGTTTGAATAACATTATTTGTAATTGCACAGTTACTCCTCCAGGTTAATGTACATTTTTTTATACAAATTTTTATTAATATCCTTTAATCTTGATGAAAAAAATAAGAATTTGTTGATAATTCTGTAATCCAGAGAAACATGTTGTTGGCAAGGGTTAGTAACTTACATTTTAAAGTTTTAGAAGAATGCATGGTTCTGTCCAAAATGAGTAAGATTTAATGATAAAGAAATCAGTAGGTAAGAAAAGTCAATCAAAGTTACAAGTTATTGGCTCAGCTGAAAGATGTCAGCCATTAACTTAGCAATTTTGATTGAGTTTTCTTACCTATGTACTGATTTCTTTATCATTTTAGAAGAATATTTCTGTGAAGTATTGTAAAATGTTTATTATAGATAGATATCATTGTAGTGCAAAATCGTAAAATTGTAAAAAGGAGTAACAGAATTTAAAGATAAATACATGTATACATATAAATTCATAAATAAAATAAAATAATGATAGAAACGCTACACAAACGTTAAATCTGCTTCACCCAATACATCTTTCAGACTCTTCAATTGAGTACAACCTGTTGTCCACAAGAATTATTATTTACCTTTTTAGTTAAGGACTTACAATAATCCATCAAGTTCAGCTTGCCGTCAATGGTGAGACCTAAGAGCTTTGAAGTATTGACCTTGTTAATTATAGGTACATCCGAAGTCTTTGTCTTTTAATTTAGATGATGTCTACGAAATAAAATGACATTAGTTTTTGAGATGTTTAAATATGATTTAATTTTTTAAGAGTCTCACCAATGTTTTCATTAATAACATCTCAAGGAAAAACTTCATTTATTCGGGAATGCGGTATATATTGTATTTTGTTTTTTTACATTAGCTGCGTTTCGGATTTTTTCTTTTGATCCATTTTCAAACTTTTAAATTTAATTTCTTCCTTCTTGGTTATTTACATTTTCTATAAATTAACAATATTCAAATATAATTTCAAAAAAAAAACAAGCTATAATTTGCAACAATACCTTATAGTCCTGGGTTTTTTTTATTTTAATTAAAAATGTAATTAATTAAACTAGTGAAACTAGTAGGTCATATTAAACATTTGAAAAACTTTTTTTTAATTAACAAATTACACACGTATTGACACTAACATCTTGACGTGAACAAACACAAACACAAAGTGTATTTCTGTGCGTATATTTCCTTAACCTTGTTTCTTTTACTTATTTTTTTTTTAAATGTTATTTTTATCAATATGTTTATTTATTTAAAACGCAGGACTATGTGTATTATATTTGTAAATAACATATATGTCAGAATATAATTTTGCATTAAATTTTCTTTATATTCAAAAACTTTACACATAATACATAAGGAGTATGCGTTCTTGATTGGTTATCTCTCTTTTTTTTCCATTTTAATAACTGATCTGTAAAATAATTTAAAATGTATGAACTTATTAAGCAACTGTAAATTTTACTTAAATTATTTATATCGCTTTTTATCGTTTATTGCAGTTTTATGTTTTTTTATTTGCCACATTTCCTTAAATAACCGTTTGATTGAATTGAAGAAAAGAATTAATGATTCTTTTTCAAAATTAAGATTAATAATATTTGAGGAGGAATAAGTGACCTGTTCTACAAAGAGATTTTATTTTTTATGTTCTACCACATAGAAAAAACTGAAAAAATATATAGTATATCTAAATATATACAGTCTAATATAACAAAAATCCAAGTTGGCACATTAAACTAAACTCAAAAAAAACCATCCCCCGAAAGGGGAAAATAATGATAACTTTGAACTGAGTGAATGAAATTAGTCCTTGATTTTTTATAAAAAGCCCATAATCAGTGTTTACTTAATTATTTTTTTTTGAACGTGATAGCTTGAGTAATTCTTGAGAAAAAAAATATTCAATTTTTTCACTCTTATGCTAATGTATGGAATAGGGTGGTATCCATTTAGCTAATTTTTGGTATTTTCAGTATGTGTGACAGTAGTACTTTTTGCTTTAATTTCAGCCCGATAACTTTAGGGGCACTTTTCAACGGCTTATCGGAGTAGAGCCTTTGTTGCAGTTTTTATTTCAATTTTGGGGATTGTTCTTGCAGGACTGGCACGCAACCGTTGGATACAACTGGACGCCTCCTCTAGGAGTAAAATATTATTGCCCTGAGAATTATTTTGAAGCCTTTTTTTAACCTATGACAATTCGCGCTGCCTTGCTAGAAAATAAAATATTCTCTAGCGCCCGAAGCACCTCCCATAGTTGAGAACAATGAATCTGTTAAAATATTCAATTTTGGTGTTGGTAACTCTGTGAATTAACTATAACAGAAGCTGAAAATCTTACATTCCTTTTTAAGCATTCTACATGATATATTTGGTTGGCTAATGGCTAACTCCAAGGGTAATAACAACACCATGATATGATTGGTGTTTTTTTTTGTTAAATGACCCTGCTTCGACTAGTATGTACACTGAACCAATAATGGGTCCTAAAACAATCAAACAAATTATTGTTCACATGACAAACATTTTGGAAACACTGTTACTATCCTGACCTAGTTTTCTTTTAAGTTCAGTGTTATTGATGAAGTTGCTTACAGTTCTGGGATGAAATTACAACATTAGTACACTGAACCAAAAAATGGGTCCTGAAACAAGCAAAGAAATCATTGTTCACATGAAATAATGTATTAAAATTGGTTCGAAGAACAAGTTTATCAAATCAATGAAAATGATTTTATTAAATAAACTTGTTAGTGTTTAGGAATCACATATTCTTGTCTGACTAGCGCAGAAATCCACCCGCACTTGTCTGCGATTACAAATCGTTCGTTCAGCTATCCCACGTTGAATGATTCACATGGCGAACGGCACGGCACGTGCTTCTCGACTTTTTAAAACGTTTTCATCTCCACTTACATACGTGCATGCATAAGGAAAGTATGTGTACTCTATGCACACGTTAGAAATCCGGGTGTGTCTCCGCGTCCAATAATGATAAAAGGTCTACCAACACCTACCTATGAATTTACGACGCCCAACCCGTGGACGACTTTGCTCCGTGCGACTGCATGCTGGCGCTGATTAGAATGACAAAAAGAACGTCCAAGTTCACTGTTGTGAAATGTCCCGCATGTATCCTCTGTCGCTCGATCGAATGGATAAATAATGTTATTATTGGAAAGTCCGTCTATAACGGTATATGAACTGCATCTCTCCTCTCTTGAGTTCGAGCGCTCCTGGCATTGCATGGGTGGTAGATTTTCGATAAGACGACGATGGGACCTTAAGTGAACGTATCGCCGGTGTCAATCATAATTTAGTAGTTACAGATGTCGACATTGTATATAACGCACGTAAATATTTGTATCAGATAAATGGTTCTGCTACGATCGACGTCCGTATTCATCTTTCAATAATAGTTAACTTATCTGCGTTCGTTATTTCATTTCTGGATTAAATTACGTAATTTGTTTCCGTACGAACATTTCTAAGAAATTTGATCTAGTTACGTGTCCAAGATACAAGATACATGTGAATTTTTTGTACGATTGCCACAACAAGCGACACAAGACTTCCAGCTATTTTATCAAAATTGGGACACAAGTACACATAGGCATACTGAAATGTTGACTAAGAAAGGAACATTTCGAAATTATCATGAATGTCAATGAAGTTTGGCACGTTTTAAACATAAACTGGTAATTTCAGCAACCCACTTAATTAATGAATCCTTTTTCCTGAAACTCTTAAAATTACATCAATAAAACCAATCCACAAAAATAGTATATTAAAGTACGAGTTTCATAAGGCATGATTTTGTCGCACGAGTTCAAGTTTAGAAAACGAGCCCCAGGCGAGTTTTCTAATGAACGAGTGCGACAAAAAGCCTTATGAAACAAGTCCTTTATACTATTTTTTCTATTTTGCATTATAAATTGATAATAAATACTTAATAAAAATCTCATTAAAAATGTTGAGTTTTATTTTTATATGAAGTTGGTCACATTGACATACGATTGACATTTGACGAATTCAAAATTCAAATTCGGCTATTTAAATTGTTTAAACAATATATTTCATAATATAGTCTCTGTAACTGTAAAAATGAGTGATACTGAGACAAATTTATCTTGTACGCCACCACAACTTGCGTGAAATTACGGATAACGCCGTCATAAATTTATTACCGAAAAAATCAAAAGCAGTATATGAAAAAGCTACCATCAATTTGAACTATGGCTGTACAGAATATGTCAACACAATATCTGAAAACATTTTATTGCATATTTTTGAATTACAAGGTAAAAATAAGAATCTTCTACCTTATGGTCTATGTATTCCATGCTTCGTTCTTGCTTTTCCATTTATAAAAATACAGACATATCAAAAATATTTAAATTACAAGCCTATTTAAAACGATTTTCTGAGGGATACGAGGCTAAGAAATCTAAAATTTTATGCATTGAAGATATTAATAAATTTATAGAAGAAGGTTCTGACGCATTGTATTTAGCAATAAAGGTACGATATTATTTGCAAATGTAATTTTTTATGTAATGGATTTAATTTTAGATCGTTTTAATAATGGGTTACACAGGTGCCTGTAGACGAGATGAATTAACAAATATGTCCATACATGATTTAGAATTTAAGAGTGATATTATTTTGGTGACAGTACCTAAAACAAAAAATAATATCGTAAGAGTTTTTGTAATTACGGATGAAAGATGGATTACTTTAATTAAAAAATATGTCGCCCTGCGACCAAAAGATATTAATCATTCAAGATTCTTCCTTACATATCGCAATGGTTATTGTATATCGTGCCCGATTGGAATTAATACGATTGGCAAAATGCCTAAATTAATAGCTGATTTTCTAAATTGCCCAATTCAGAGCTTTATACTGGACATTGCTTCAGACGTTCTAGTGCTACACACTTAGCAGACGCAGGCAGTGATTTGCTGACTATAAAACGTCATGGTGGATGGAAGTCATCTGCGGTAGGTGAGGGTTACATCGAAACATCTATGAAAGGTAAAGTGGCTGTAGCGCACAACTTATCAGGGCCAAGTACATCTGGTCATTCTAGAGTTATATCATCGAATGATTCTCAATCACAAGAGTCTACCATTAAGCCATAACATAACTCAGCAAAACTTTGTTACGAAGAATTTGCCTGGCATAACAATACATGCTCAAGATACTTGTTCCGTCAGTGTAAATGTATACAGTAATTCCACGTTTCATAACAATAACAATGTAAACTAAATTTGTATAGAATTTTTGATTAAAGTGTTTACAATTTACATGCATTAAACGTCAATTTTGCTTTCTGTCATAATGTATTCAATACAGCCAACCTATAGAAATGAAAAAAGGCGTATCACAATGAAGCACTTTTCGATACGCAAAAGCGTGTTACAATTGCGTTTTTATGAACGCAAAATAGAAAAAGGTAATTATAGGCCTATTACACTTCCTTCATGTTTTTCGAAGCTTTTTGAATACGCTATGCTTAATTAGATTGAAAGTTCCATAAATAAATTTGATATGTTACCTGCATCACAGCATGGCTTTAGACGTGGAAAATCAACAATCACTGCCTTGTTGAATATACATGCCAGCATACTTCTTGATATAGAAGCTCGGCTTTGCCCGGTAGGAATTCTCTGTGATCTGACTAAAACTTTTGATCGAGTTCAGCACACAGTCTATTATTCGATAAGCTCAATTCTTTGGATTTTCGGGGTAATGTTGCTAACTGAATCATTTCCTATCTCGCTGATAGACTTCAGTTTGTTGAAATCGAAGTAGTAAATCAAATACAAAATATTCGATCCTCTCTTTTACCAAGCAGTATTGGCATAGTCCAAGGTTCCGTGCTGGGATCGACATTATTCTCATTATTTATTAATGACATTCTTGATTTTCTCGGGGATTACAATGTGGTGTGTTATGCCGTGTGCTCACAAACTCGTTAGAGTTTGAAGGTCTCATCGGATCGAAATAATTCATTTAAAACACAAATTTTTGGGTGACACTGTATATTTGTTACAAAGAAAACAAAATAATAAAATACAATGAAATACAAATCTTAGCATATAAGTTGACACCTGTTACGATCACAAGTGGTGTTCGCTCTTAACCCCTACACTTAACTAGTAATCTAAATTGTATATAATGAGCGTGCAATGAGTAAATTTACTATTATGATGGTATTTAAGAAATATAAATTCGAATCTTAATATAGGCTAGTACTTTCGGCTTGACGGTCTTTACGACGTGATAGGATTTTAAAGATAAAATCAATTTTAATACAGTACAAGAAAAGAAAAAAAAGAATAACAGTAAAAACTTAGCTGGTAACTTTGGCGGGTGTCTCTGGGAGGGTATGTCACGCTAGGGTTGTTGTAGGCGTGGTCCCAATTGCTCCCCTGTACGCCAGGTCTCCAAAATTAGGTACTTCTTTCACCCTCTAGGTTTAAATCAAAGCAAAGTAGGTCCTAAGACAGGACCGGATTACCAAAATTAATAAAGTTAACAACCGAAAGAAGAATCAGCTTACCAGTGACCTAAAGGTGACGCCATTAAACTAAATGAATACCAGCTAACGCTACTGCTTATAAACCCCTTTTTCAGGAAAATATCGATACAACGAACATTTCTCCTGGCAGCCCCAGGTAATACAGAAACTGCACTCGATATTTAATGTTCCTCACGTGGCAATATTCCACAACAAAAGTGGTAACTAATAAAACTTTCACGGAGTGAACTCACAGAGCGTAATGTTTAAGAAGCCTCTCAGCGTATCTTGGCTTAGCAAGCGGACATAAAAAAAAAAACGGGAAATGCAAACTAACAATGCGGAGTAATTCACGCAAAAGAAAAGGTTTTAATGAACGAAACTCGAACTAATAACTGAATAATGAAAAGCTATTTTAACGGACAATGAATTACTAATAATTTGGAAATAAATAAGCAAAATGGGACATTACTTTTGACTTTCACGTGACTAAGATGCGTTGAAATCAGCAAGAAGTACGAAACTTAGCTGCTAGATGGCGTTACAGGGTCTAATTCTTAATTTAATTAAACAATAATCTTTAACTAAAATCCATGGTCACATGGTTTATGGTCACAGTGCTTATTCCAGAGAAGTTTATTACCTAGATTAAAGCTTTCCTCTTCTAATCTAAGTCCTTTCTGTACTTTTGGTTTCCCCGAGCCAAATTATACTTACATAACTAAAATAAGCTGCACAGTTTTCTCTTAACAAATACTAAAAGAATTTCATGAGTAACTTTCAAAAGTAGCCTATTTCTTAGTTATTAATAGCACCCACAAATACTTCCCTAAAGCATAATGACATCTAGTTTCTCTCTAGGAGTCAATAAGATAACTGTAAAGCGTTGCTGTCTCTATATTAAGAAATATTTATTTTCCTCAGATAAACATATAACTAGCAACTGAAATATAGGAATAAAATGAATCCATATCTTAATGTCCATATCAAAATCAAATCCTAATATTATTGATAAAACGAAACGAAAAAAAAAATGAAAACAGTTCCGCACTACAAAATTAGGAACAATCTTAATCGAATGTGAAATTTAGTGAAATCTATCTGGGCATAAAAAATCGGAGAAGATAAAAGGAACGCACTTTACGATACGATATTTTTAGACGAAAATATCAACATTGCAGCAACACTTTCCCATCGCATCAGGATTAGTTCGGGCGATGTAAACATTCATGAAGCTGTAAAATTCAAATTATGCCTTTAACATCTTCCCGCAATTAAATTTCACGTCGTTAAAATCGCCAATAAACATCAACAGCGATGGCGATGATGATGATGATATGGAAACTTAACGGTTATCAAAATGCAGAACGAAGAAATTCCAGATTCGCATTTTACATGCGATAAACGTGATATTCGGCTTTATGGACCATAAGAGAAGAGTATACGTGATTGACATATTTTGATTAAATTTAATAGCTAGTCGTTCACTGTTTGAATTAGAGATTTAAAAAATAAAATATCTGTCACGTCAATCATGTGCACTGAGAAAAGAGCGTTTTTAGTAGTAGTAGTAGTTTTTTGGATTGTTTATAAATAACACGATCATCGAGTTTATTAAAACCAAACAATATTCGTTAGACTCTATATATGTTTTAATTAAACAAAGAAGGCGATTCTTCTGTTCTACAAACTTTATTTTGAATTAATTCAACCAGTTTTCTCAGTATAATACACTGCTTTGTATAAAACCACGCGTACTACTTCAGTAAAGCCAACTCAAAAATTTTGCAAAGTTTTGCTATTTATTGATTGCTTCTATTTCTAATCGTTTACGAACTCAAATAGTTTCCCTGTTTTGGACAAGTTTGTTGTCATGAGCATCTAGGAAAGTTTTGTTAAAGCTGTACTGGTTAGTGTTGAATACTTGAAGGTACTGTTTTAATAATTATAAAAAAAAACAAAGAGTTGAAACAAAATGTCGTTTCGATGATAAATTAAGTTTAAACGAGGAGTAACCCAGGTTATATAAAAGAAAAAAAATACGGAAAGACGACACAGTACTTATTACAACAAGGGACTGAGGTATCCTGCAGTAAAAGGAAAACTTTCAATTGTGTTGCATATTAGTAGTGAAGATGAGTTCATTGAAAACGGTGTCCGCTTCTTCGAAATGGAGGGAATAGGAAGTTGTCATGAAGACATCCAAGCTTCGATATGTAAGACTAAATGTAAGAAATGTGCTTTCATTTGTTGAATCAAACTCGTTTCTGCCATGGAAAAGGTTTCCTGTCACTTGGAATAGAAAAATTGATGCCTGGAAAGGAGAGGGAATTAATTAAATGGCTTCTTGCGAATAGAAAATGTTGCTAATACTTTATTAAAGGTTCAGTTATGAGGATAGTATGGAAAATACCCGTGTTGGACGACAGAGGGCGCTTTGTGTGAAAAATTTGCTTTGCCAATTATGAGCTTTTGCTTTAATCGACATCACTTTCAAAATTTTGGAAAGTTTCATCGAATACGATCGAGAGTTTTTATAGCTATTGAAAGTGATTAAGTGTATGTATTTTTGCAATCATGGAAAAAGAACAATACTGGTCAGTGAATAAATTTCTTTTTTTCTTGATGGGAAAACGTGTGCAGGAGTCAATGACAAGTTGCATGGTCCGAACCTACGTCTTTGATGAGAAGCGTCCAGATCGTCCTGTTGAAGTGATTGCGAACGATATGGTCAATAAAATGCATGATATGATATTAGCAGACCGCCAGATGAAGATAAGGCAGGTTGCTAACATGTCAATTGAACGTGTACAAAATATTTTGCACGAAAAATTGGGTATGATAAAACTATCCGTTAATGGATGCATGGTAACGCAATGTTTAAGCGCAATATGAGTGACTTTTTGTGCCGTCATGTGACCATTGATGATACATGGATTTATCACTACACGCTAGAAACCAAAGCTCAGTCTGCATAGTGGGTTTCTCCCAGTGAACGTGCTTCAAGACGATACCATCAGCCGGAAAAGTTATGGCGGCGACTTTTTGAAATTTGTGAGGTATCATCTTAACAGATTATTTGGATAAAGTAAGAGCGATAACAGGTCCGTATTATGCTAATTTAATGGACCGATTCGACGCCGAAGAAAAGAGAAAGACCACACCTAGCGAAGAATAAAAATCTTTTTTCATCATGATAACGGCCCGGCTCAGTCATCGGCAATTGAGACAGCAAAACTGGCGTTGTTACGGCACAAAGTGTTGCCCCACCCATCATATTCGCTAGGATGCCCTCCTGTAACTTTTTATGTGAAAAAAGCTTGCTGAAAAACGATTTACAACGAATGAAAGTCATTGCGCAAACATATGCCTATTGTGCAGAGTTTGACAACTCTATTTGGATGGCTTAAAAAATCGTTGCACTAGGTATATATTCAAAAGACTATTAGATGAACCTAAGTAGGCACTTCCATTTGAGGATGTCATGTGATGCCATGGTTCAAAAATTCAACCCAGATAGGAATATTAGGTTTTAAGACTGGATAAGAAGGTCTGTGGAACAAGTATTCCAGTAAAAGCGGATTCAAACTGGTATATAAACGACTCTAAAATGGACTATGGCGTCGGAGCTGGAATATGCGCAAAGAAGCCTAAAAAGACTTTTTCGGTAAGCTTCAGCAGACACAATTGTGTTCCAAGCTGAGGTTACTGCAATACACCATTGTGTCAGAGAAATAGAAAGATAGAGCGAGCCAGGTAAAGGGTCTCCTACTTTGGCAGTCAGTCCACACTTGAACCGATTAGCTCTGTAAGTGTGGGCTCTACCTGATTTGGGATCGCGTAAGCCCTCTAAATGAGGTGGGCAGCCAAAGGGAATTAACATTGGCCTGGGTTCTTAGTCATTAGGGTGTTAGAGGAAATGAGGCGGTGGACGAGCTGGCCAGGCGAATTTCATAGGCAAGGTTCATAGGCGAGGTCATTACCAAATCGCAAATTAAAAAATCAACAATGAATGGGTACTTAATCAGTCCAGTGTGTGGTGACAAAAGTCACCGGCACAAGAGAATTTCTAAAGGAACTGAGACCTGAATTTACTGAAGAGCTACTCAATAAAGATAAGAAGACTGTCAAAATTATAGTAGGTCTGCAGACTGGTCGCTGTAGACTAAATAGGCATATGTACAGCACAGGCCTGGTAGATGATGCTACTTGCAGATTCTGCAAAAAGGAAGAAGAAACACCAGTTCATGTGCTGTGCGAATATGAGGATAAGGTTTCTAGTGATGGGCGTGGAGAACCCCACAGCTAGCATCTACACAAAGAAGCCGCTTTCAAGAATGATATGCCTAAGAGGGCAGAATTAGAAAGCATCATCTAGGAAAAAGGAGATCACAAGAGACCTGAAAAGGTATCTGTGAAACAGGTCCGTTAGTCATCTGAACCCTAATCTAATATAATCTATCGTAATCCTATCATAGATGTCGCTGCTAAGTTACTTGTATGATGAAAAGGAATTTGCTACTGAAACTATTCATAGAATTTTTGGCAGTGCAATTAATTGAATTCTGCTACGGTTAAGTATAGAAGTCAAATGATAATATTTAACATACCACCTTCATACTTCCACTTGGAAAGAAAAATTATTGTCGGTAATCCCATTACCTCTTATATTATTGATCAAATGGTAGCAGACAGTGGTCAGATGCTTTTAAAATTGCATCCTTATCACTGTAACCTTAACCACATTTATCTTGTGCGGGTACAAGTAAAACATCATGTCGCTGCTAACAACAAAGCTTAAATTGTCCGAAGTTATTCAGGGTCTCAGCATTGTGTATTGCTAGTGACGCATGAAGTAATTCCTCAAACACGTTACGCTAAGAAAAGGATTTTTTTGTCGTTAATAAATATGCATTAATGGATATAAATTATTCTTTTAAATAGTCAGATATATATTTATTAGGCGTTAAGAGGAAAGTTATTTGAAACAATAGTGGTTTAACTAGCATACTTCTTCTTTATAAAAAAGTACAGCTCTTGTTTCTTTTCTTGTATATGCAGTTGAAGTAGTTCATATACAGTAGTTTAATTTTTTTATTTTAGTATTGGTTCTTCTGCTTATTCCGGCTACCGATTCTTCGTTTGTTTGTTTAACTGACGAGTCGTCACTGACTCTACAGATAGATAGACATCCGATGACACAGATGGTCATCGTGTCTACTCGATCGAAAATAATGTACAGCGCGCGTACGTTACGCACACACGGTTATTTTTGAAACGCGAAGGTGAATGGATGCGCGTGGTTGACTGACATGTGACACGGAGCTTTTAATGGGATTCTTGCCGCTGTCGGCTAGCGCACAGGCGCTGGTGTTTCATGCCGTCTCGTATTTCGGGAAGTCGAATCGTTTCTGGTGAAGACGGCAAACATGGAACCTAACATGGTATAGTTAGGACTTACGAATTATTTAATAATCAGTTATATATAGGGACTGGTTACAAAGGCACCAAAAAAGCAGAATGAGGTACGCAACATATCCTTGTAAGTGGAAAAAAACTTTTTCTACGTCGACACTTGTAATTACTGTGCATATTTGGATTTTGCAATTAGTGTATACAGTGTTTCTGTTGCCTTTCTTTATCGAACTGGATTACTCTGAAAAATAAGTTCTTTAGGACTATAAGTTGGCATCAGATTTTGTATGCTTTCTCTTTTAGATCTCGTAGACAAACTCTAGGATTCTTTCATGCAGGTTTAATAGACTTTGGTGTACATGTGACGTCACCTGTACCTGGCTGGATAATCAACTTATATACTTCTTCCTTCAACCAATCAATATTCCGTTTTTTTTCCCAGTGGCGGCTCGTAAGTTAGGAAAGAGGGTGGGCACAAAATAAGAACTTGCCTATTTTTTATACATAAAATCCATTCTCCTATTTTTCATGCTGAAAAAGACGCCTATGACCTTGTTGTAAAAATACGTTCAGTCGATCTTCTGACATTGTGCTTCTCAGAAAGGTTTTAATGCGTTTGAGGGTGGAAAAACATCGTTCACATTCTGCTGTCGACATGGGGGTTGTACAAATAATATTCAACAGTGTGTATGTTTCCGTCAAAACTTTTTTTTAAAATTGTTGTGTATTATGAACACTAAAAGTGGCAAAACACCACCACGTCACACACGTCCTCGCGCTCATAAATTACTGAAAGTTCACTTTTCAATTTTACGCTGTCCAACATAGGATAAGATTTCACAGTTTCTTATGCACCTAATTAACCGAGGCAAAATATGACGAGTTTTTTCCTCAACTTCGTTGTCCTTAATTTTATGTCGCAAATAAAGACTGTCTAACTATTCACGTATGTCCACTTTGCCCAGAAAAATTAAAATCCACGTATGCATTCATGTGGGAAACGGAATTTTCGTATTTCTTGCCCTCGATATGCTTTAAATCATTTAACCCTTGTTTATTCCACGCACTAGCCTTTTTCTTAAAAATTAAGCAGATAAAACAAAATAGTTTATTTGTTAGTGAATATCCGCACATCCACTCATATTTTTCATATATATTTTTATTGAATACTCTATTGTAAGTTCGAGTTTTACTTGTGGAAGTGTAGTTTATTTGAAGATCAAGAGTAACCCTTCCTTTCTTCTTAATTAAAAGTTTTTCCTCAAATGATAGCGGGTTTTTTAAAAAGATTTTGCATATAATTAACTTCTATCATTAATAATAAACGTCACTTCAAGCCCTTGAAATCACACATGCGCAAGACGTTAACTGGAGACATGAAATTGCGTGCCCCAAAGCGACCGTATAAGCGCATATGGCGAAGATAAACGGAGCCGTCCGATTCATACTCGAAATAGGTACATCGGAAATAGTGCCCCGGAACATAGTTTAGAGCGTTCGCATATGCGCTAGTGTCTGTGGTGCGGAAAGAAACTTTGATACCACCGTTATAAAAATATGTAAAAATAATAAAATAAAATAATACACTGAATTACATGCGAATTTCTTTCTGTGTTTATCTTGGCGGTTGGGTGGGCACATGTCCTTGTGCCCTTTAGTACCAGCCGCCACTGATTTTTTATTAGATTATTAACAAGTTTTTCTTTTCAAAATTATGTATTTTTCTAAATGAAATTTCAAACAAGATTGATCATTAGTTACAAGCAGCCTTTGTCTTTTCACTTATCTGATCGCGTGACCTGGAGAATGAAATCTGATTGCTTGAACGACAAAATCAGAAGTAATCTGTAAACACAATAAATACATAAAAACGCCGCTGAACATCATACAACCACGATTGATTTTTTATTTAATTTTATTATCAAATCTGGAAAACACAGTAAACGTGTAAGACAAGGAAATTTATTGGTTAAAATCACCTTACCTCAAGTAGAAAGTTCCTTTTCATGAAATAAAGGTAGAAAAATCCAACTGATCCCCTATTGCGATTTAATCTATTAATAATCTGTTCAAGGGCAGAATGGATTCAATTCTTGCCTGCACAAGAAGCAGTCCATCCCAATCCCGGATCTGGCTAACCAGAGGGCCATTTCGGAACAATTTCGAGAATTTCTGAGGAAACCATTCCTTAAGACCAGTACACACCAATTCAGAACCTGAAAGAGAACAAGTAGTCTTGTCTTTAGATAGAGAAAGGAGATTCCATAATTAAAGCCGACAGAACTCCACTTTAAATATTTTACTAGAGAAAATATACTATTTTGAATTTACTTATTTAAATGAGTGTTTTCACAGAAAAAATACCCTATTTTGAATCTCCTTTACAAACAGCATCGTAATTATCCATAAAGCGTAACATTTTGTCACAAATATCTTGATAATCATTCGCAATTAAAGCATTGATTAGACATAATCCTGAAAAAAGCTAGGTCACTTATTTCGGGGTCACTCTAGGTCAAATATTTCGCCAAAAATCTTAAATTTATTGTCTAGTATATTTAATCCTTTATAAAACATTCATTGCCTTCACTCTCATCCTCTTCACTAGACTTTTCTTCCGCTGTCCCACTTTCATCTGAATTTGACTTAATCAGCATGGCTATTATCAGCATCGACTCACACTAAGTGAGAACAATTTAGAATATAATTGCCTTAGGTTCTATAACAAATTGCCATCGCATATTAAAACTGTAAAAAAATTGTTAACATTTAAAAATTATGTATACAAATTATTACTAGAAATAGAGCCATACAATATAATTTCTAACCTCAAATATACATTTATAAATTTTTGTTCTCGACCTGACGTTTGCATTGTTCCATTTGTATTGAAACACTGCAATAATAAAACTATTCTATTCTATTTTATTCTATTACATCGGAAGACAGATTTATGTTTTTTTTATTGTTTTTGTAGCTTTATACTGGAAATTGAGGCATTTGAAGTATCAATTGCTCTACTAAAGGTGCCTTATAGGTTATTCTACCTTCTGGATTTTCTTGTCTGGTGTAGTCGATCTTGTTTAATTAACAAACAAGATCTACTACACCAGACAAGGAAATCTATAGTTTCTATAAGTTATTGTTGCTTGCTTCGGATGCCGCTTTTCCGAAGTAGCCTATGGGCAATACAGTATTTTCGATAATTTGAACCATGATCAAGAACTTTATCTATTGTTGGATATCATGAATACTTTGCCACATGTAGTTTTGCTGCTTCATGGCAATACTGCGGCACCTATCTAGTTGGGGCAAGTCAAACAAATTAAAATTACTTTAAAATTATTAATTAAGTGGACTAATAGGCGTGGAGAGCCTCACAACTAGCAGCTACACATAGGAGCCGCTCTTCTTAAAGATAATAGGCCAAATTAAGCGAGCAAAATTAGAGAACGCTTCTAGGAAAAGGGGCTCACCATATATTTGAAAATGTCGTGGTGAAACAGCTTCATGGGCCACCCCAACTCCAATCTAAGCTGTTTAATCTTAATGAAGACTAATTAACCTATATTTGTATAAAAATTATTAGTGCTAAACGCCGTGATCTTCTTGTTTATTAAAATTAATTTACATTTGCAATTGTGTATTTCTTAAAAATAATTTCATGAATATTGTTATTCCTTTCCTTAAAATATTCTGGGTGTGCTTATTAATTTTGAAGTGATAGATGATAAATGATTTGGAATGATAGCAAAGTATTTCACGGTATAATACTTAGAACTAGAAAAACACCACAGTTTCTGAGGCTACTTAAAGTCAAATTATTGATTGCATATTCCTCCAATGTTGCCTCAAACCACTACGCAACTAAAGGAAGTCTTTCGGAATTTACTACAAATGAATTTCGACAAAAATTGGCACGGTTTGATCACCAACAATGGGATTTCATTTATAATAAAAAAAAAACAAACAGTATTATGCACTTTTGTTTAGAAAAAAATCAAACAGTTTCCCGCCCGATCCAGTATTTGGCCAGAAATTATTGGCACAATTTAGTATTTTATAGCACGTAATTTATAAAACCTTTGACGGATTTAAGACTCTAGAATTACTAAGGAAATCGAATATCGGGAAGTTTAGATGTAACCAATACCTGAAATATATGGCGATGGAAATAGATGCCTGGAAAAGTTATCGATAAGATATAGTGTAATTGAACAAGTCCATTAAAAGGAAGAAAGGTAAAATAGCTAATTCAAGTGAGAACTTAAATGTCAGTTCTCTTATTTTATTAGATTAGCCGCCGCTGCGCTGGTTCAAATGGACTGCTATTCGAATGGTATGCCTATCGGAAGAATTTCCATGCGCACATGCAATAAATAAACGATATCAAAAATGACCTCCGATAGAGACAATCAGTGATGCACGGGCGTGTGACCCCGAAAGTTATCGTAGCCAGTGGTATGTCGCTATGATCTGAATTCAATTATCTATACTTAATGTGCGGCGCCTGGAAAGAAAAGAATTCCGCATGTTGATGGTCGGTGATTCCGTTCCGCATGTAAATATCGCAGTTTCTAATTCGCTTAATTCTGCCGACGTGGGGTTTTCTTATTTAATCGGCATACTAATAGCATTATTTGTTTTGTTTGTACGAAGTGAATGGATGACGTGTTGTGTTATTTGTTCAATACAGCAACCGTTTACAAATCCTAACTAATGGTGTTAAATATTTGTTTTCTCTTTTTTATACGACTTTAATATTGGAAAAGTTGTTAACGACAAGATTATAAATAAAAATTGATTTTACTTTCGAAAATTTAAAATAATTGAAGATAGGAGTGGATGAAGGTGTTATGTCGCATTTTAAAAACTGTCTTTTTTGCATGAATCAAGGTGTTTTATACCCATCTTTCACACAGCACAATCGAAAATTCCAGAAATTGAAGAACACTCCAGTCTTGTGAATGTATAAGGGAATAATCCCTTAACATAAGTAACATAAGTTACACTACTTTTGAGAAAAATTACATAAAAAAACTTAATTTCTGAAAAAGTATGATTTTGTAACACAACGCCTTCATTCACTCGTGTCTTCAATTATGTAGGACCTTTTTTATTAAAGGTATGCTATTATATTTTTCCATAAGTGAAAATCGGTTTTTAACTAGGCCGTACAGATTATAGCGTGTCTCCATATTATTATGATTATATGAATAATATTTACTAAAGAAAACGGTAATTCAAATGTCATGGTTATTAAACAGATTTTTGTAATTACTTTTTTTTATAAATACACTTATAAAAGCACTTGTTGAATGTGTTTATACAGGTGTCCCACCGAACTGGGACATTAGATTTTTCTGAACTTCTAGTAGAAATTTGATTTTGAAACTTGCAGTGTAGACATGGCCTACTGTGATCTATTTAAGGAAAATATTTTCAAGCTTATAGCACTTTCGATATACAGGGTGTTGATATCAACTTTCTTCTTTTAAATGGAATGGTATAATTTTTATCGGTCTAGTGAATTTAGCGAGTCATTTGCAAGTAGTTTATATGAAGGTTCCCTATCCCTAAACTCGACCGTTTTTGAGATATTTTTATTTTCGTTGATTTTTGACATTTGCACTCTTTCAAATAAAATCAAATATTTCATGAGATAGCAGATATTTAGTGGTTCTACTAAAGTGGATGTAAATACAAGGACGTAGCTATAAGGTGTTATAGCAATAATCACTGAATCACATACAGGGTGTTCAAAAACACGCCTCCAATGTGGATACATTACGCTAACAAAACTTTTTTCTTTCAAATGGAACATGGTATTTTTTACTACAGCATTGAATGCAGCGCAAAATTCTACATCGATTGATATTAGGGTTTGGTATACCTATTCTTAATAGTTTTTGAAGTATTAGCATTTCTTGCAAAAAATTGCAAAAAAATATGGCTAATTCCAAAGGCAAGTAAATGAAATGAGTTTTTTCCTACAAAACACTCTGTACATTATTTGCCTAACCTATCTAAATATCTGTGTTTCAGATATCTAACGTTCACTAGTTTCTTACTAATAGTAATGTCTTTTAGTCATAGAGAACGTACATTAATTATTAGATTAATATCTAATGTAGGCTATCAGATGTGCTAACAAACAAGTGATATCTATTGTTGGTAATTTACCAAATTGCGCAGTGATAAACCTATGCAGTATTAACAAGTCATTTATAGTAAGTCATAATGGTGTCAACTCCTTCACACATTTTCTTCTAACAAGTAAAATATTGTAAATCGAAAGAAATAAGAAAAACATTGAAAGTTACATATGCAAACAACGTTTTAGACTTATTCTACATTCATGAAGAACATGTAACAATGATAGGATACCTACACTTATTTGCAATGAATAAAAACCTGAAAGAAATAAAATTCAAAGAGAAATTAAAGCAGATATCCTAAATACACCTATAATATTTCAAATATTGTTCACTTACTAGACCAGGTATTTCTTTGTGGGAGAGCCATCTGACATGTAGTCTCCGAAAACAATGAAGCCTCTTGGCCTCTTTTGTATTAAACTAGGTATTAAGCGATACAGACAGATAACATAAATCAGGAACAAACTATTAAAAGTCTTGGAAAATATCCAATTAAATGTTCTCTCAGAATAATAGTTTGTTAGTTTTTTTTTTTTTTTAATTTGACGTATTTTCGATGTATTTAATAAGCAGGTAAAAAACATTAACATGTAATTTGCTGTCGCATAATAATTATGGCTTATTAATATTTTATAATTACAATTACATAAAATTTGCAAATAATTGGAAAACTTTCAATGATAAATATCTCAGGTATTGAAACCAAACAATGCAAAAAAGATAACGCATCATTCTAAAAAATAATATATAGAGTGTTTTTAGGAAAAAATATTTTATTTACTCGAAACTTTGAAATTAGTCATATTTTAGGCAATAAATGCTAATATCTCAAAAACTATTAAAAATAGGTATACCAAACCCTAATGTCAATCGATGCAGAATTTTACGCTGCATTCAATACTGTAGTAAAATTTTTTGTTGGTTTAAAGGTATCCACATTGGAGATGTGTTTGCGATTTTCCTTAAATAGACCACAGTGGGCCATGACTACACTACAAGTTTCAAAATCAGATTTCTGCTAGAAGTTCAAAAAAAAATCTAATGACCCAGTTCGGGGCAACAGAACTTTGTAGGTTAACCGCATTGGGATATTAACCTACAAGAGCGAAATGTTACGCTCAGTTCTGGTCCTACATTTCTCAGGTGGTAGCTTTGCTTAAATAAAACGTAACGCTTTAAATTTCTATACGTATTGGTGTATCAACGCAATTGCGCCATATGATGGATTGGGCATAACCTACAGCCTACCTAGTGTATCGGAGCGATTGAGCTGAAGCTTAGACTGGTTTAGACACTAGAACTGCAGTAACAAATGCAATGAGTTAGTGACATGATGCATTGGGCATGGTCAACCTAGTATATGGTGGCGATTGAACTGAAGCTTAGCGCAGCTAATCTGAAAGATAAGCTAGATTAGTCACTTATTATTATTACTGAAGGCCTTAAATAATTTAGGGTATGTTATATGTATACTCCGTGCCTGAAGCATTACTTTCAGTACCGCAATAGCCCACCAGGCAAAGTGGCCGGTCTTATCATTGAGTCTCGATGGGTTTATGCTTTGTTTTTCTCATGATTTTATTACTTTCAAATTATGACTATTAAAGAAGATATTCCCCCTACCGGCTAACTTTTGTATTATATAACATGGTTTGTTAACTCATAACATAGCATTTACAATTGACATGTTTTGTATACATATTTGTCGTAAGTGATACCGGCTAAATAACATGTTAAATTGTTACATGCGAATTTATTTTGTCTGAACCTGACTGCAATGAATATAGTTTCAGAAAGCTATAGAAAAAGATAAACTCTTTCAGAAGTCCAAAGGATAGACAGAAACAGAGGGACGCATTGCATCATATGACATTTTTCATGACATTTTGTTTACATGTTACGAATCGAATTACAGATTAGCATAACAGGCGCGAAACTTGTTAAGTTTTAGACGGTACGAAATTTCATCGATAACATGACATATGTCATATTTTGTTATATAACAGATGACATTCATGTTATGTTACTTAGCCGGTAGGGAGGATTATTGATATAATGATTGTAATGTAGTTTATGTTATGTGTAATTATGTACTATAATGTTCAAAAGAATTTTTAATTTACACATATTGCCTGCTACACTTTACAATTACCTTATTTCTAGAATTTCTGAGATTTCTTGGTATTTGCTAGTAGGTACTAAGAAATTCGAACAAATTTTAAATTATATTATGGACAATAAATTCCACATTGTGAATCATTATTTTTATTTATTTAGGTAGGTATCTATAAAAGTACCTAAATTTTGGTAAATAGGAACAT
The DNA here is from genome assembly GCA_004143645.1 of Protaetia brevitarsis. Classification (NCBI taxonomy): domain Eukaryota; kingdom Metazoa; phylum Arthropoda; class Insecta; order Coleoptera; family Scarabaeidae; genus Protaetia; species Protaetia brevitarsis. The sequence goes on along the minus strand of RXPK01001050.1, from coordinate 60,830 downwards.
TTAAATGCAACTCAATTAATCCTAGTTGACAATAATCGGATTACAGCTAGGTTATCTTATTAAAACTAATTTTAATAAAATCTTTTTTTTTTGTATTGGAAATATTGATTTATATTATTTGGGATTGATTAATGATATTTATGAATGATATTTCCTACCAGCATACATTAATACTTTTCCTGTTATCAAGGTTTAAAAAGCAATTATTTATCCATATTTAAAAAGTGGCAAAAAAAGCAAGGCGTCAACGCCATGTATTCAATATAAAAAGCTTTAAGCACTTGGCACTGTCGGGCGCCGGCTTTTGACTATTTACGCCGTCGGGCGCCCTTAACAGCTTAGCGCCGAGAACTCGTGGTGCCGTCCGACTCGTTTTTATAGGTGACGCATTTGTCTGTATTTGTGTAAGAATGAAATATTCTGTTGCGATTTTCATTTACCCTTTTTTTGCTTGAAACTTATAAGTTACATTCTCTATGCTGAGTAGTAAGGTTATTGTTTATGTTTTTGGGATGTTTTTTCTTTTATCGAGAGAAGAGTCGCACGTTTGTATTGTGCAATGCTGACATTTTATTATTCATAGCTCGCACCTTTCTATATGAACCTGGTATACCAACTGTGTAGAGCTTTATGTTGCCTTTAACAAGTTTATCTACTAGAAGACTTAGATATAGATACATAGATCTTCTTTTCTTCTTAGATATAGATAGATAGATCTTCTTTTCTATAGGAGTTTAGTATAACAGGGATGTTCTTGTTGTTGCTGTGGTTTCAACGTGGAATAGATATACTAGCTGTCATAGTACAGAGAGAAAGATTGTTTACTTAATGGAAAGACACTTTGTAAGTTAATTCAATGATTTTTGCACCTACTATCGATGGTGATGTGCTTAGAATAGCTTATAAATTAGCTAATTCTATGACTAGGGTAATTGATGGTGTTCTTTCTTTTACCATTAAGAAATGCGGAACTAGAATTCTAGAGCTTATAGAGAATTTAGTAAACTACCCATTTCCCTCAATTTTAAAATATATCTAGAGTTATCCCAGTTTATGGAAATGGCTACTTAAACTTTCTTGATAACTACACCCAATTTTTGTCAATTTTTTCTAAATTCTATCAGCCATTAACCCGTTGTCTTAAAGTGTGTCTATTAACTTAGGCTACTTTATCTAATAATTTATCAATAATTCCTGCATTAATTCACCTGATTGATAAAAGCTATTTGTTTTAGTATGTTGGGTTCTTTATTAAGGAGTTACCACTCAGAAGCAAATTAACCATCCATGCCCAGAGAAAGAGAAATTTTTGAAACAATGAAATATTCATTGACTCAAGCAGGTGGCTTGTTTATATACCGGCAAACAAATATTTATTTCTTCCAAATATAATCCTTAATTGGCCTTTGTATATCTTAAATCTTGGTAAATTCGGAGTTTTGGTCATAAGAAAACAGGAAATAAACTCCCAAAATACTATTTTTTTGATTTATTTCTTCCTTTGTCAGTACTAGATATTATACACTTTTGGGGAGGGTTTGGATATTTTTTTACGGATGGGTCGAAGGATGAGGCAGGTATAGTGACGAGCTTCTTAAATGAGACTCCCTGCAAGCAAACATCGATCTTATCCTCACTAACTCACTAGTGTAGAGTAGTGGGGATAGGATCTCGTTTAAGAAAGTCTTCACTATACAATTGCATTTCCTATTCTAAGCATTTTAATCTTATTTTTATTTACTAATATATTTGACTGTTAAATTGTAACCAGTGGCACAGTGGCACCAGTGGCACCAGTGAGGCAAATCTCGCAGAAAACTGACAGATTACCCGCTGCTCATAAATCGGGGGCAAATGTGTGAGTTCTAAGGTAGTTTTTTGGAAATGGCCGCCAGTTGTGGCTAGCAGCGAGGAAGTCGGGATTCGGCAATAAACAACACTAATATAAGTTTAAGTAACAATATAATATAATTAAAAGAATGACCAGTAAAATTATAACAACATTACAAAGATTTAAAAATTAACAAATACCATACATCAAGATTGTAAGAAAAATGAACTTAGCAAAATGTCTAAATAGCAGTATATAAATTGTATTGATTGTGTTCCATCGCGCCTGCTTCTTTATTTATTGATGAAATCTTACATCAATCGTAGATACCAAAATTTCTGGGAAATATCGCAAAAAAAATGGAATTTTAACTCATGTTGCATCCAAAAGCTTGCAGTTTTCTTGACATAGTTTTCACAATTGCTTTACACCACACGTCTTCTTATTCCTTTAAATAGTGTTCACTACGTTGTACCATCTCTGAAGTTCTCTATTCTTTATAGTTTATAGTTTCTAATCTGAGGTCTATCAAACTCAAACAATAATACGTGCAGGGTTTATATACTAAAAGACTACACTATTTTAATACTGCTTGGTATTTCAAACATATAGCCGATGGAAGATTTAAGCTTTATTACAAACACCAACAAAATATAAATCAATAAAATACAGAGGAAAACAAAAAATATATTTCTATGCCATATACAAAACAGCTGTCTGAAAAAATGTAAAATAAACGTTGTTCGCAAACCAAGTTATTTAAATAAGTATTTTCTTACAAGAACAAAAAAAAACTGCAAAATTTAATAAATAAAGACATTATATATAAAATTAATTCATTACCAATGCTGCTGTAATTGTTTTCAATTGAAACAGAAATATATATCAGAATAGATACAATACAAATACCTACCTGGAACGCAATTGTGCAAATGTAAATTAATATTTATTTATTTTTTAGATCTTGCTCGCTTTTACGCAATAGTTCTTGGAATTTAGATACTGTTATATTGTGTTAATATTTTATCGAATGAACAACAAATATAACCTTGCGTTTCCTGATGAATATGAAACAGTTGTTATATACGACCAAGGAAAAATTATATTGTTTTTTCTCTCATTTATTTCCACTAGGAATGTGTTAGTTTGTTCCGCTTTGAATGTTTTCTGGCAATGTTACAAGTTTTCTTTTTTTTTTTATGGGTGAATTCCAATAAAACAATTACGATTTAACTTCTCTTCTGCGATTCCTATGTCAAGTTTGCGGGTATTAATTATACAGCTTTTCCATATATGAAAGATAATAATAGGTTTCACATATACCACACCTAGAAGCTGTGCTACTTCTAATACATTTTGTGGCAATTTCATTGACTATTAAAACATTTCTGTTTTTACAGACCAATCGTCATACATTGCGATTCAGCATGCTTGAATTTATGTCTGTTGACAATAATCGCTAACTATAAAAAAATAGGATTTATGTTTGTGCCTATGTGAATCGTTTAAATTGATATCCAATGAGTTTTTTGTTTTGAAAAATGGAAAAAGTATATTTATAAGCTGTAGACGAAAAATTCTTATCTATACATTTACAATCAAAAGAACGCAAACTTTGGATAGTTTGTATTTTAAAGGAGTGATAATTATTTTCTTTAAGAACTCTATGGTTGGTGCATTTACTTCTGCCTAGTAGGTAAATTTCTTAACCAACCTGGAGACTTCAGTGTTTATTCTAACAACTACACCACCAAGCAGAAGCAACACCTAAGACATGAGTTCTGCACTTTTTGTATTCGGTATTTCGTGTTCCGATCCAATGCTGCATGGTAAAGTGTTGAACAGTACGTAAACTGTGACAGCACAAGGACATCACACAACCTGGTTTTAGTTCTAACGTCCAGAACCGATCGGTAAGGAGAAAGCTGTTTTAATTGAAGATAAGCATTGCTTAAATATTTTGTAATCTGCTGCTTGTACCTGAAGGTAGTGTCCAAAATTGCGCCAAGATCACTCACCCTGTCCCCAAAAGGCAACCTGTTATTGTCGAGCACATTCGTTATTTAAGTGGTTACATATTCTAGTCTTGCCAAACATTATCACTTGCATTTCAAAAACGTATTTTAAATATTTGGATTTTACATTCGCCTAGCCCTGCTAGTAGCAATATAGTGAAATGCCCTGCACCTTGCTGTGCAGATCACCGTTTGACGATGAAGAAAGTAATGGCAACCTTTGAGCGACCACATATTGAAGTTGCCATGGCATGCATCAAGAATCAAATCAGTTAAATTTTTCGAAATGCAGGTTCCTAAAAAGAACATTCAACATAAAAAGGTCATTAAAAAAATAATATAATTATCACTATGTAAGAAAGTTCCAACAATTAAGGAAACCAAGATACAAATTGTCGAAGTTAAAATATTGTTTCAGTACCGCTGATATTGGAGACGGGCCTCGGTTATTTGTTAAACTGATGGTCGTTTTCATTTGCTATTTAGTAATGCCAAAGGAAGGGTTAGCCATTGACGAACCTCGTCTGGCTAGATCTTTTGCCGTCTCATTGCTCTTCATGCCCGAGTGGCTGGAAACCCAAGCCAATTTTAATTTCTTTTGAGGGCCCACCTTATTTAGAGTGCTCACACAGCCCCAAACCAGTTTAAAGTCCACACTTCCAGAAAGTTATAAACATAAATAAATCTCTACTTCCGCTTTCTTTATACTTGTATGTTATATTACCTGTGGTGGCTGCGAAAAACGCTATGTTAGAATCTATTTTCGTGGAAACAGTGATTTAATCTTTTTTTGGTTTTTGTCTCGTTCCCGAAGCTAGTTTTATTATTGATGTGGTCAGTTTATAGTTTTAGTATATCGGTATTAGTATTACAATATTTTATTAATATATTTGACATAAACTAATTTTCTTCCTCTTTCTTTCTTGGGTTAAAAATTAATAGTTAACTATTGTTTTTCCCAGCCACCTTGGATATATCTATAGTTAGCATAAGTATTGAGTGTATTATATTATTATTATTATTATTAATAATACTACAGAAAAAATAAAAGACACTATTAATAGTTTAAACCATATATGTAGTTGGTATTCATAGGAAAAGAAATATGAAAATATTTAATTCAATTCATGAACAACATTGACATTTATTTATTAAAAATATGGCACGTGTCCGCTGTGTCATAATACGACGTGACTTATTAGTATCGGAAGAAGTGCCAAACAATGTTTAGTTGTAATCAAGGCTACATTTTATCTCTTATGAAACCTTGAATGATTAAGTGATCTGGCTGTTATATTAGTGACAATAGGTGGGAGTAGTTTTGTAGACGTTTTGCCATGATACTTTCCCGACTTGAATGTTATAATAAGTTATCTTTTAGTTCCATTTAATTTGTAAGTGTATTTTGAATTTTTCGAAAAAGTAGTCTACAAAACTAACGGTAAATACAGATACATCAGAAAAATCATAACACGATCGCAGTCAGCCACGCACTGACACGATGCTTCCTAAGAAAAATAAACAAAAAGCAAAATAAGTAAAGATATAACACAGAAAAATGAAAAAAAAAAGCCGAAAAAGGCGTTCAGAGTGTGGGTGATGTAGGAATAAATATAGACACACTTGCAAACAAAACCTATAAAGAAGAACCCAAACAAAAAATTATCTGAGGTAATAGAGAAGCTATTTTTCTAAACGCCGTTGTTCTAAGAAGGTGGATATTTATTTCAAATTTGATAAACTCTACAAACGAAGAAAATTGAAACAAAATAAAATAACTATCTCAGGCTGCCGAAAACTTGATATACGTAACAAAGAAATAATTGTATTTAGAGTAGCTGTAAAAGCAGAGGAATATGGAAAAGTATTCATAATAAAACTATAGCCAACAAATGCCATTGTAAAACCAATTTCCAAAGCCTTCTAGCACAGATAAGAAAAAGTTGAAAAGTGAAATAAAAAAATATAAAATAATCATAGGCAGTAAGAACTTTTGGACGACTTTTTTTGAAATATTTGCATTTTTTTAGTGGGCTAGAATTTAAGCAAATCTGTAGGTATTCCTCAATCAGCCCATTACATTTTTTTGATAAATTTCCTTGGCCAAATTTGGGATAATAAATTTAGTAAATAAAACTCGTGAAATTAGTGGCTCCAATTTTCTTTAATTTCAATAACTCATTTTTCAATTTTTCCTAACGTTTCGACGGCTTCCGTCTTTCTCAAAGGTCATTATTAATAAATATAAAATAAGTAAAGTAAGTTTTTGCATTGTACCAGAACTATATATAAATGTTCATAAAAATTTTAAGTATAAAAAAATAAATAAAAATTAATAATGACCTTTGAAAAAGACAGAAGCCGTCGAAACGTTAGGAAAAATGGAAAAATGAGTTATTCAAATTAAAGAAAATTGGAGCCACTAATCTCACAAGTTTTATTTACTAAATTTATTACATTTTTTAAGAGAAATATGATTTCATATAAGGAATACCGTGATATTGTCGCTGACATCTAAGACATAAAACTACAGTATAATGCAATTTAGCAATAGTGTTGGCATATTTAACTGTTGGTTATATTGGGTTGCTACAATAGAGTAACTGCACATATGTAGCTTTTTACAATTGTATGTTACTGTATTACTGGCAATACTTACATAATCTACTATAATATTAAACTACAAAAAAAAACTACTGGCTACTTACTTTTTCTTCTTCTTCCAATTTAAAAAATATGGACATTAGTGAACTGATTTGCAATTCTGGGGATTTCTGGATAAATATGGATTGCTAATTATTCCACCTATTAACGAATTAATGTATTTCTGCTAATAACTATAATAATTAAGAGAAATCTTTCCCCAAGAAAAAATTTCCTCACGCAGGATTCGAACCTACACATTCTCGTTTTCCGGACGAGCGCTCTATCATTTAAGCTAGCGAGGGTTATGCAGGTGCGTGCGACAAATCGATATATGTTGATATCAGCTCTTGAAAGGCCGGCACGACGGCGAATATGCGAAGATTGCAAGCTTTTCACAGTATTCTGCACCAGGCTGTCGTAAAACCTTACGTCAAGTAGAATATCCGGAGATGGAAAGAGAATTGTATTCCTGGTTTACTCAACAACGAAGCAAACATATTCCTATTTCGTTTGAAATACTAGGTGCGAAAGCTCGACAACTTTGCCGAAATATTTATGGAAAAGATAACTTTTTGCAAGCAGAGACTGGCATGAGAAAAGACATGGGCTCAGACATTTTAAAATCTGCGGAGAGAAATTATCAAATGATGAATCTGCTGTAGTTCCCTTTATTGCCAAACTAAGGCAAGTAGAAGCTCACAATCTTCTTCCCTGCCAAATCTATAATGTTGACGAGTCCGACCTCTTTTGGAAGTTATTACCTGAGAAAACCTGCATTCGCAGCAACAAAACGATGGCGCCGCGCAGAAAATCAAGCAATGAACGAATCACGTTCCTAGCTTGCACAAATGGTGATGGTACTAAAAAACTTCGGCTTCTTGGTATTGGTAAAGCCAAGAATCCAAGGGGCATTCAAGAACAAAACTGTGGAATACGTCATAGTGGTAATGCATGGATGCTTCTGCTCTTTTGAGGATTGTTCACAATCGTTTTGTCATTTTTAAAAAACCAACATCTTCCTGAAAAAGCCTTACTGTTGACTAACAATGCACCATGCCACTGCTCCGAAGAGGAATTGATTAGTAAAGATGGAAAAATATTCACTTTGTTTTTACCACCAAACTGTACAGCTTTGATACAACCGATGGATCAAAATGCTATCAAATTAACAAAGTTAAATTACAAAAAAGGCCTTTTAACGCATATTCTTTCACTACTCGAAGACGGAGATGTCGGTAAATCCATTAAGCATATTAATCTTTTGGATGCAGTTTGTTATATTGCCATAATTCATGGCAAAAAGTGACAACTAACTCTTTAGAAAAGTGTTGGCACAAACTTTTATCGGGGAATTTACCCAATTATCACCCAGAAAATCTGATTCTTCTAAGCTTATTACAAAAGAAGTGGCAGCAAATAGGGCAAGGCTACCAAGATATTTTAAAACATGCTGACACAAATGGATGGTGAGATTCATACAAATGATGAAATGAATGAAAAAGTGGAAAATGTAGAAAATGTCATAGAAGATGGCGATCCGGAAGTTGAGGCGATAGACGATGGGATCGGCAATGAAGGAGTCGATATCCAGCCAAAGACAAAAAATCAAGCACGTGGATGCAATAAAATATTTTATATTGGGATTGTAATGGGCTGAAGAAAATAATCTTGGCATTGGAGATATTTTTGCACTAAAAAAAGAAAATGGAACAGAAAGCTGTAGTAAAACATTCAAAAACAAAGTAAAATCTCAGACTATTTTAAATACTTAATCTACATATGTGGAATGTACATATGTAATATGCAGATTTGTCTGTTATACCTATATTCTTACTTACATTATGCAAACATAATATATTTTTTGAAGATTTTGCGAATAAAGTGGATTTGTTTTAACCGTTTTTTAAAATTTATTTGTATAAAAAGATGCGATAATCCGGATTTTTTTATTAATCCGGATTAGCCCTGGCTTTAATTGATCCGGATTATCGTCTCTACTGTATAATGTTTTGGGAGATTTGGCTCAAAACATTCGATATGTATATAAATGAGGTGATGTCAGCTGCGACTCTAAAGATTCTGTTGTGTCCCCTATTCTTGCTGCTTTACAGCTGGCCTTCCAATCCTACTCCTTTCAGAAAGTGTAGGATATTAGGGGAGTCTAGGTAAGTCTCCCTCTTCGATTTCATATGTTCCCAGGTGCAACGCCCTCGAGTTGCTCAGTGCTACGCAGTTTGAGAGGAGATGGATGGGTGTTTCATCCTGCTCCCCACAAAATCTACATTCAGATTCCTTTTCCAATCCAAGCTTACTCAGGTGTCATTTCAGTCTACAATGGCCTGAAAGTATTCCTGTTAATATGTGAACATTGTTCTTACTCAGGTTGATGCATTCTGTGGACCTCTTCTGGTTGTAAGTTCCCAGAAGAATTTTACTTTGCCTCATTCCCCTGGATATTTTCCCAGTAACTGGATTTTCTCTGCTCCAATTCTATTTTCAGTCTCTTCAGTATTGCACTGCTACTTAACCCGCAAAAGGGTTCAGGTCCTACAAAAGGTATTCCAGCCCCTTTTTTGCGAGATTATTTCGTTTCCTTCCACTCCTGTGTGACCTGGAACCTACAGGAGGGTTACTTTATTCCTTTTGCCTAGCTCATTTGATTTCCCTGGGCATTCCCAGACCATCTTGGAACTGATTTCATATGAGCTCAGCGCCTTGATGGCTGCTTGACTATCAGACATGATGATAATCTCCTGCTTCCGATAATTTCTATAAATATTTAACTGAACACATTTTTCAATAGCGTGTATTTCCGCTTGAAATATACTTGGATATTTTCCCAAGCTTTCGAAATATGTGGTTCTAGGCCCATATATTCCTATTCCAGTTCCCTCTGCCGTTTTGGAGCCATCCGTGTACCATTTGATGGTATTTCTATTCAAGTTCAAGATTGTGTTATAATCCCACTCGCTTTTGTTGCTGAGCTTTATGATGAATTTCTTCACAAAGCTGAATTTTTTAACATATCATCCCGGTGCATGTCCCAATCAGATAAGTCTAAATAATTAGATAACATTAGAGACTGCTTTCTAGGACAAAGAAGGTCAGGACAAATCTGAAAAGATCGCGGTGGAACAGGCACCAATCCTAATCTAATCTACAAGAATTCATTTGCAATTCACTTTACGATTACAATTCAACAACGACAACATTAAATAAAACAAACGACTTTTACATGCAATATTGTGTAGTAAATGCAGCGGCTTATAAATCATTTGTAACCGATGCTATTATCACAGTTACAATCCATTGTAACACATCATCGACATCATTAATTCTTCGTCGTCGGAAGATAAATACAAATAAACAAACAAACAATAGGAACACCCAAACACGTCTCAAGTTCGAAAAGATGGCAGCGTGCCATAAGTGTTACGCATAAGCGACCATCGACCGGGTTGTGTGGAATTGCATCGACAATACAAGGCAAAAAGAAGAATTTTCCTACATTAATGGGGTCACGTCGTCTGACAAATTCGCGAAGAACACGGAAGAAGAATCGGGAATTCACATTCTAATCGCTTTCAACAAGTTCTGGGACAATGCGGTCGACGTTGAGATTGTGAAGGCACCGTTGAAAAGGGTCGTAGTAGGCGTCTTCAGACGGCAGCGTGTATAGGTCAGAAAGACGCGCGGGAGGCTCGCGTTGGCGAACAATTACCATCCGATACCGATCACTCATTTATCAAACGTGGGTGTCTTAAGATTCAACGTTAGTCGTGCTTTTAAAGATCCGTTGTTTTCCTTCCATGTACAGATCTGGCCGATTCCGACTTAAAATATAATTTCCTCGGCGTCAGTTCCCATCGACGCGATAAATTATGGCCAAACAAAGGTACGGTTGCGTGTCAAAATGATTACGCGTTTTCTTTTGGAAAGGGATAATTATCGTAGTGTCGGGTTACAATAATCTTTCCTATCTCTAATTAGCTGCAACAAGTAGTCGGATAGATGTATGTAGGCCGTAGAAAAGTGTTTAATACGATTTTAATTGCAATCAATGTGGGTGAAAGTAAGAACAAGATATAAAAATGACAATCTTTTAAGGATTGCCTGAATGGAAGAGAATATTTATTATATGTGTAAATATTTTTGACAGCTAAATTTTAATAATGGTTTATGGTTTAATATTTCATTTTAATTTTTATACATGTGATGGTAACGGCATTGACTTTTTAAACTCGATTTTTAAATGATTCTCTACTGTCCTGAAGCTGATCTTATGATGGGAATTTAAGTAATTATGCATTCATTGTAGAGAGTATGCACGAAGTAAAAATAAATTTTGATCAGAGTTGGGCTGATTTATATCAACTGCTTTTGTTATATACAGTGTATCACTTAAATATTTGTACATGTCCCATTTACCTACAACAAGTAATAAAAATACAAAACAGTAAATCTTTTTTTAAATTTTATATTATTATTTAGAATGCGATAAACAAAATAAATATTTCAAATAGCTAAAATATGCTCTCTGACTACAATAATAATTAAAATCCAGTAGGCGACAACACAAAAGTATTCGTACGCTCCTTGCCGCGACAGATCTCATAGATGTCCAACAATAGTCTCCTAATATCTAGCGGTCTGAGTACATTATTAGCTGCTCCCGGTAATATATTTTTGAAGAGCAATTCATAACTGCCGTATAAAAAATGCCGAAAACAAAAGAGTTGACAATTAATGAAAAAGTTCAAATTGTAGCCTTGTTTAAAGAACAAAAAAGTTTACAGAAATTAGTAAGCTTGTTAAAAGACCACATAGTACTGTTCAGTATATTATTAACAAATTTAAACTTCAAAAAAGCATCGAAAATGCTCATCGCCCAGGACGTCCAAAGATACTAACCGAGCGCGAAGAACGACCTATAGTAAAAGAAGTTCAAAAATTTCCTAGAACTAGCGCTCTAAAGTTAGCTGTTCACGTCGCAGAGAGAAAAGGGAAGACAATTAATCCTGAAATTATAAGAAGAGTACTTAGAAGAGCTGGCTATAACGGAAGAGTAGCCCGTAAGAAACCTTTCATCAGTGAGAATAATAGAATAAACGTTTGAATTTTGCGAAGGAATATATCAATAAACCTTTAGAATTTTGGAAAAGCATTATTTTTAGCGACGAGTCAAAATATAATATTTTTGCATCCGATGGACGGCATATGATATGGCGGAAACCAAACACGGAACTTCAAGCACAAAATCTGATTCCTACCATAAAACATGGAGGAGGACACGTACTTGTATAGGGTTGTATGTCCTACAATGGGGTAGGAAATTTACATTTTATTGACCATATTATGGATGCCAAAGCTTATATAAAAATTTTGCAAGCTAATTTAATGGAAAGTGCTCGAAAATTGAATATAGAAAAAAGCTTTATATTTCAACAAGATAACGATCCTAAGCACACTGCTAAGATCGTTAAGGAATGGTTCTTATATAAAGGTATTAGAACCCTTCCCCACCAACCCCAATGTCCAGACATTAACCCGATAGAAAATTTGTGGCATATTTTAAATGTACACATCAGGAAATATCATGTCCAAAATGCGCATGAGCTTAGAAAGCATTTGATAGAAGAATGGTAAAAAATTACGCAGCACGAAACGGCAAAATTGGTAATGTCCATGCCCAAGCGCTTGCAGGCTGTTATAGATGCAAATGAAATGCATACTAAATATTAGAATCAAACCAACAAATATTTATTTTGTTTTTTTCTCTCGTGTACAAATATTTTTGTGAGTTCAAAATTCTGATTTTTTTATTAAAATATTAATATTTATATTATCTTTCTTTGTTTTTATTAAAAATAATGCTTTTCTCTTTCGTATTAAAATAAACAGTCGCTTGGTTTTGAATTTCTATAGTTCCTTTTTTTCATTTGGGTTAAATGTACTATGTACAAATACTTAAGTGATGCACTGTAGTTTGAATAAAAATACTACACACTAAGTACTACTAATGTACAGAAATTTAAGAATATTTTCTCATAATACATATACAGGGTTAGTAGAAAGTCCCGGAACGGTCGTATAGTTTTGTCAGTTGAGAATGTATTTCTTTGAAATTTGGTGTTATATATATACAGTTAAGATTTTTGAGTTTATTTATGATATCATAATGTTGTTTACACTTTCTGCTCGAGAGCAATTGTTTTCAACATTTGTTTTTTTTTTTTTTTGTAATGGGACACTCTGTATATTTTTAACTATCGGATGTAGAATGAAAAACTACGTATAGATACATGAAAGTATTTTAAATAACTTTGTTGTATTGTATTACAGAAAAGAAAATTTCAGTAGCATGTAAACAAGTTTGCCTTGTAAACAAGCTCTCAGATTGTTGTCATAGATTGTTTACATCACTATCTTTTCGTTTTGTTGATTATTTAGACGTTTTAAAATGGCAGTAAAACTTACATAATTGAGCGAATTGATATTTTGATGATGCGTGGATATGGTGACCATCAACACTCCTTGGAAGAAGTTCGCACATTGTTCAATACGGTTTAACCGTATTACCAAAAAAGTAAAAGTACGGTGTGCCGAAAAATTCAGAAATACGAAGCATTTCGGCAAGTAAAAGATTTTTACGTCAAACTGGACGTCCAAGAACAGCAACCGATGAAGACACCAGTCTGAATGTTTTACTTACAGTTCAAGAAAATCTTCACGTGTCTACAACGGAATTAGGACAAATCCATAATATTTCACAAAAATCATCTCATAAAATTCTAAAGCCCGTAACACTAAACTCTTACAAAATGCACCTTGTTCAAGAATTGTTAGAAGATTTGTGAATTTTTGTGAAATAATGACAGAATTTACCAGAAAACTGCCTAATTTTGTGAATCAAATTGTCTTTTTCTGATGAAGCAACATTTTGTCTCAATCGTACGATCAACAGGCATAATTGTCGTTACTGGACAAAGGAAAACCCTCATTGAATGAACGAAGTACATACGCAGCACCATCAAAAGTGAATGTATGGGCTGCTATACTCGGAAACCGTATGATAGGCCCATTTTTCATAAGAGGTAATTTAAATAGTGACAGCTAATTACATTTATTGAGAAACGGTATTGTGCCAGCAATTACAGATCTCCATCCAAATCCAAATAGACCGAATCAGTCAAATGACAATATTTGGTTTCAACTAGATGGAGCTCCACCACATTTTGTGCGTAATATTCGTGGTTATTTAAATAACACATTTCCAGCCCGCTGGATCAGGCGCAGAGGAACGATTGATTGACCAGCACGTTCTCCAGACCTATCACCGCTTGATTTCTTCTTATGGAGTCATTTGAAATGTCAAGTATACTATAAAAATCGACCATATACTCTGGAACAATTAGAAGGACGAATAAATGAAGAAATCAATCGTATTGCGTCAGAAGTGATACAAAATTCACAGACATTTCATTGAACAGTTACCAGGGCACTTTCTTTTTGACGATATTTTCCTTTTTGTTAGGAAAAAAAAAAAAAAAATCAGAAATATTAAATTTTTCTTTGTAATTTTACTTTTAAACAAGTAAAACTTCTATGGAAATTACTATCACTACCCTTAGAAATTCTACTTATGAGTAGGTATTCCAGACAACATGAAAAAAACCTTGGATAAATTACCTATAGCTAGAAGTTTCACTTCTAAAAGTGAAATGCTTGTAAGGTTTTAGGGTCATCAAATTGACCCAAATTTATACAGGAATTTTACCATTTTTTTTAGTGTACTTATATGTATAACAATAATAATGGCGTATCATTCCGGGTGAAACGTTGCCAGCTGTGCGGCGAATTGTTATAGTTTATCCGAATTAAATTGAGTCTGATATTCTTTTTCTTACTTTATTTACGAAGTTTGTAAAAGCAATATTAAATCCAATATTACATTTCTTGTATTAGTGAAAAGGAAAATAATAACACAATACTTATTCGCTAACTAAAATCTATTCATGCTTTTTTCTATTCATATTTATTTTTATATCGAAGCTTCATATAATGTAAACTATAAAGTTTAGTAACAGGGCTCATAAACAATGTCAAAAGAAAAAAAAAGAATGAAAAGCAGTTTTAAAAGTCAATAATCAAATATAATAGCAAACATAGGTTTGAGAAAATCCAGCAATAGTAAATAATGTACCTATTCGTCGGTAATTAGTATATTATTGAAAAAATATTGATGTTCGGGATATTTATTAATCATTCATTGCTAAAATTCCAGGCAACAGTAATAATTGTCGAGTAAAAGTTCTTGGGATGTCCTAATTTTGTACGGTAGATACTTATTCTAATGCAAAAGATTTAAAGCTTTTACGCTATTTTTAAATCCGCACGCGATTTGTTTAGATGTTTTGCTAGGATTTTATTCCTAATGCACAAACTTATTTCGATGTCACTTTTCGCTAGAACATTTTTATTTTTGTTATTTATTAATGTAAATGTTGTTCCAAAACGTCGGATTGTATTACGAATAATAGTCGCGCCAGGATCTCTCTTTCGGGATAACCTATATATTTATACCTATATATGTATATGATCTGGTTTATGTGTTGCTAATAAATTCCTTTTTTATTATTATTATTATTATTATAATTTACTGCAAACAAATCGTGTGTAACTTCTGCTGAATTTCCACCGTAAAATGAGGGCTATGTTGAATTGATTTAAATTGAAAATATCGATGTGGTGAATTTTGTAGTAGTTAGACAAAGGTAAGGAAGAATAGTGATGAGTGCTTGCCTTTAGACAGCGATAGCATGAAGGATTGGAGATGGTAAATCGCAGCGTAAATCTGACACACAACCGTCCAGCAGAATAACATGGGTATTTATAAATCATATTTTCATCCTTTTTTGATTCATATTACGGCAATCGACAGGTAGAAAGTGAGTCTTGGTATAATCAAGTTAACATTTGTACAATAATAATAGTTTTGCAGAGTGTAAGTTTTTCAACGAACCCGTAATTTATATTGATTGTGGGTGGTTTCTCTTCACATTTTTACACAAATTCGGAAAAGGGCAGTTTATGCCATGATGCTACAATACTGTACTTAAAGAGATAAAAATAAGTTGATTGAATCAAGTTTTGTGTTTTGAACTTCCTTACAGGGAAAACTGTTGGTACATACAACTATCGCCAGAAACAAAACTTTTTCCCCAAAACTGCATTTATCTTTCGCTAAATATTGTTGATTGATAAAGCATGGACTGCTATTTTAGGAACTTCGTTAAGATAACGCTGATTACATTTACATATAACAAATAGCTAAGAGAATAAATTTCATTCAGATATACCACTATTCATTTTATTCCTCGTTTACTTCATGCATGCCACTTTTACCATTAAATTCTTTCTATTAATACTAACCACAAAAAAAAACTCTTAATTATATGGTTTTACAAGTGATTATTAACTGTGACTGTTGCAGTTATGCTGTATTAACTTATTTGTTATTTTTGTTTTTGAAACAGCGCTTCACACACACACATTTTGATATAAAATTTTAAATTACAGCATCTAAACCTAAACTGGTACCACATGTTGGAGATCTCCACAGTGGAAATTCCTTGTCAATCGTTCAACTTTTTAACAACTTCATCTCATAGCTACTCTTAGAAATCGCTCAACGTTCTTTAATTAACAAAAGTGAAACTGTCAGACGTTACGGAAATCGTAACAGCGAAAACTTCAGATCATTTAAGTTGCTTTATACAAAAGTCAGACGCTAAATCGCCTATCACCAAGCTGTAGTAATATATTTTGAGAAATCGCCGGCGAATTCGTCATTGGAACCGTAAACTCTAAGGAACATGTCCAATAGCCGATAAATCAATCTCTCTGTCGGACGAAGAGTGTTAGTAACGCGTTTGTTAGTGTCTATTTTTATCTCATATTGGTTGCGTTTATACGTCATAACTTTTGACGTTTAAACTTCCTGGTGTTAACTAAACACAACTAATATAACACAAATACACGGGAAACGTATAGGTATATATAACATTTGCTATAATTACCATGGTAATGATAGATCTTACTGAATGAATTATGTAACAGGTTCGTTTCATCTCTGAGCAAATATATTATCTACAAATATGCCTTCGCGGCTTTTATTTTAGAATGAGTTAACTATAGTTTCTTACTCGGTTGTTAAAATGAATAAACTGTGGAGTTGAACCTTATCGGATTACATACAAATGCGTTAAAATAGTGTTATTAATGAACGATGGCAGATACTGTAAATTAATATCAATCTTTCATTACAATCGTACAGTTAAAAAGATATACTTAGTTATGCGTTTGCCCTATATTACGTTGTATGCACACTGAACAAATAACAACAGTTTTATCACTTAACCATTGTTATCTTATATTTTTCGATTCACGCAGTTCTGTATTTGCTTTGCAGGGGCGATAACCTTGCTACTGAATTAATACAGGTGAAAGCGTTTAAGGTTTGTAGGAATTATGCTATGTTCTTTAATAACGCGGACTACCCTTTAAATTACGCGGTAAAATTAAACACTGTTAGTGATTCCCGTAAAACCAATTATTTAACATTAACGGATTTCTTCTACATCGAGCGCCATTACACATTCAATCATCTTTTGTAGGTATATATTCTATCGTACTTGTGTTTAATTACAATTGAAGATTTTCCGCATTTTTCTACATCATCAGCTTTATTAGAACTCTGTCTTTGCTTTTTTTTTAATATTTACCATTAACAAAACATCGATTCGACACCCATGGGTGTATATACAGGTATAGAATGGCATGATTTTGAATGCGCGTTTCCATACAAAATTAGCTACACGTTGTCAAATCGTACTGAACATAAGGGAATTGTACGGCCCACTTCCTCCCTTCCCAACGGTCGACGTTGAGCCACACTTGTCCACGGCATTCATAAGCCCGCTCTCACGGAGTAAACAGTTCAGAGTTGGTACTTTTTACACATTTACCGATAATAATTGCACCCCATTCATGTTACATGCTACAATGCATATTTTCTTAATATTTACAATATACATGCTTAAAAGATGCACAAAAGATATCCAAATAATTATGCTTCGAATAAGAATCAATATAATAAAGATTTGCAACGTTCTAAAATAAAATATTAAAAAGAAATAAAAAGGAATCTTATAATATCAATTGAAAATATACTTCTAAATGTTAAAGAGAATAGAGATGCTTATAAGAAAACTAAATAAAGATAGTCCGCAAAAAAGTTAAGAAGTTTTTAAAATTAACTAAAACCATTATTTCCATTTAGCGAATTCCCGAACAAATCGCCTCTTCTTCCTGCTAATACCCCATAATGCAGCCCTCTTGTATGTACGTGCAAAAGTGTTTTAGTAGTTATACTTACGGGCTGGCGTCAGCATAAATAAATTTTTTTGCGGTCATTAAGGGCATGCGCTAGTTCATAAAGTCGTAAAACATTAACAGCGTCAAATCGGGAAGTCCAGAAGGTAATGCTATTGCGGTTCTCGTGCTTATACGCTAATTACATAATGCTTTTTGCAAAAACAATTGTGCTGCCTTTGCTGTGTAAGCAACATAACTGTTTGTCATTACGTTTTGACAATTGGTGACACAACAATATTGAAATCACAACAGCTGATTGTACATGGGTTAGTTTGTCGTGTAGGTAATCTAGAAGACCGAAGAAAGCTTTACAATGATGTGCCATAAATATCATGCATTCCTATTTGTTTTAAATTAAAGAAAAGCATTGTAGACTGTAAAACAATTTGGTGGGATTGATATATTAGTATCAAATGCTGCTGTGAATCCTACAATGGGTGGAGTACTAGAGTGTGATGAAAAGTCATGGGATAAAATCTTTGATGTCAATGTGAAATCCTCTTATATGCTTGCAAAAGAAGTTTTACCTTATCTAAAGAAGCAAGGTGGAGGGAAAATTGTATTTATTTCATTAATTGCAGGATTTCAACCATTTAGTGCATTAGGCGCCTACTCTGTAAGCAAAACTGCTCTTATTGGTTTAACTAAAGCAGCAGCCTTACAATTGGCCGATCAAAACATTACAGTCAATTGTGTAGCTCCAGGTATTGTGAAAAATTTGCACAGGCACTAACATCAAATGAAGAAATTGAAAAGCAGTCATTAAGTATGATACCTATGGGAAGGTTTGGTAAACCTGAAGATATTGCTGGTGTTGTCTCATTTTTAGTTTCAAATGATGCTAATTACATAACTGGAGAAACAATAGTTGTAGCTGGTGGTTCTGCTTCGCGATTATAATATACATACAATGTATGCAAATAATGGGAAAAAATAACACGTTGAGTCACACATGCGTATAATATTTAAGACTGTTGGTATAGTTAAGACTGGGCTATATTGAAAAGTAGATATAAAACGGTCAATTTACTACATTTAGTTATTTTTCTCCGTTTATTCGCATGTGTAAATTAAGATTGTAACGAAAACAATTTAAAATAAAGAATTAAGAAAAACTAAAAGGAAAATGGAATAGCCAAAAAGATTATGGAGATTTTAAATGAAACAGAAATAAATAATAGACCGAAGTGAGAAGACACAGCTGATAGCAGCGAAGACTTACATTCATCAACGCCGCTAGATTAATACTGAACACTTTAGTGTTTGGAACAGTGTTGCCAATTGGTAGAAGACATGTTTCACTAGATTGGGATTATAATTCCATCAGGAATTACTTTAAAAAGTATTTTGAGAAAAGCAAAAAAACATTTGGACTAGTTCAGGTATATTCATATATCTGTTCTCCTTAGTATTCTCTCTATACCTTGAAGTTTGAAACATTCATTTAAAAAATCACGTCACAAAATTTCACAGTTATATAAATAAAATATATTTTATTAAATTTAACACACAAATTTTTGACAATTTTCATCTCTGGATTTTACAGAAGTAACAAAACCTAAGTTTATTTGTTGTTAGTATTTTGTTTTGTTTACTTGCGTTTACACTTCATTGTTATTTAAATTTAATTGTAATTTTTATTTAATCTAACTTAACATAATTATAATTATAAAACTTATTTCTCCAGATGCCTGATGATGGCCTAGGCCGAAACTAGTAGCATTGTGTTTTTGTGCTACTTAACTTCTACACAATAAATATAGTGTTATTAAAATGTTGGCCTCTCATATAAACTAATTTGATTAGTTTAATACTCATTTAAAGCAGGTTTCAAAGCAGCATAAAGGAGTCATTAGATTTTAATGTGCATGCTGGTTGCATACTCGAAATGTCAGATATTAAGTGGTTATTTATAACCATTAAAATAAGCCATACTATACTATACTATACTACTTATGCAATTATGAAAATTATTAACTGAATTTTTAATAAAATTTCACACAAGTTAGTCTTTAGTTTGCGATGTTGACATCTTATCCATGTACGATTGGCCTCCTTAGTCGCTAATTTTATGTCCGAGAAAATCGAGCATGTTCAGTAGTTGGGTCGTTCGTGTTGATGCGTTTGTGTGCTTTACGCCCGACCGAGTCGTAAATGTCAAAACATTGAATACGAAAGAATTTTTATAGTCGATTCGATACCTATCGGTTCTCACTTACACGAACGCTG
The DNA here is from genome assembly GCA_004143645.1 of Protaetia brevitarsis. Taxonomy (NCBI): domain Eukaryota; kingdom Metazoa; phylum Arthropoda; class Insecta; order Coleoptera; family Scarabaeidae; genus Protaetia; species Protaetia brevitarsis. The sequence continues at coordinate 40,673 of RXPK01001050.1, read as the reverse complement.
TATCTTAAGATTCAGGTGCCCGTGTAAATGTAAATGGGAATGGGTGTAACTGATGTTCCTCATTTGTAAGGAAACGGAATGGTTTTCTATGTCACAAGGGTTATGTTGGTAGTGTTATGTAGCTGTTTTTTCTAGTTTAATTGGAAATGTTCACGTTTAGTTTGTGTTTCTCATTTCTACTATTTTAAATCCTCTAACCAGGCGTAATTCCTTTGTTAGAATTTAGTTTATCAACTACGAAGAATTTTTTAACTTCTATTTTTACGGCTATTTATCGGGTACTTATTTGTTGTATGTTATTCAAATCAGTGTTTCAGCTGTAAAAGAAAAGTAAAGTTGGTTTCCTTAGTACGTTTGGAGATTATTCAAAAAGGTCTTTTTCGAATTAGGTACGACGTGTGTACTAAATAGCTGCTTTTATTCGAAATTTTACTAATATGTACTGTTATTTAATTAGTTTATTGAAAATTATTATCGTATATTATCGTACGATAATTTAGTTCAGAAATTGGGAATAATGCCATTCACATCTCTATATACAGATATATATGTAACCTAATTGGTTAACGCCATGAGGTACGAATTAAAACAAAGCCGAGGCCCCTTTGAGTTATAAAGCAATTTTTTGTGGGTATTACAAAATAACTATTTTTATTAATTTTTAAAATGCGATATAATTCTGATTAGATTAGATTAAGATTATAGCCATCCAATACGTCTATTTTATAGCGATTTTTTTTGGGATACCGCTGTTTCTCTTTATCCTAGAAGGCGCTCTCAAAGTTTGCATTCTTAATTAAAGCTGTAAACTTGAGAGTCGCTTTCTTATAGTACATAGGATTTGCTTTAGGATTCCCCGAATCTAGTAGCCTAGAGTAGGCTTTGCTACTTCAAAGCACAAAACATGCGGCGGCAAAGCTGTTCCAAAGCCATAAGCTTAGTTAGTTAAACCAAAGTGCTAAACGTCTCAATTAAGCTATAACTTTTGACAGTGCTTTCTTACATGGTTATTTGCTTTGAGATTCTCCGAGTCTAGTGGTCAAAATCTTGGCCTTGCTACTTTAAAGCACCAAGCATGCGGGGGAAAACCACTCCAAAGATATAAGCTGCTAGAACGAAGACTTGATAGGAACCTCTAGCAATCGTGGAGTGGTGGTAAACATTATTTGTAAGTGGATGAAATCCAAGCTGCTCACTTTTATATATTCTAATAGCCTGCATATGTGGGAACAAAGTACCTTTGTATATATACAAAGGTATGCATATGATATTGAAATACTTAAAATGGAAAGAAACGCAGCCATTCCCTGCGATGTCATGCAGAGTGTTTTAGTGTACAAAGGAAAACTTTAAGGCTATTATAATAGGCTGCATATGTGAGAACAAAATACCCTTGTATACATAACAACTTTAAATGCAATGCCATCGTAATCTGCGACGGAAAGGGCTATCGTTGGAAAGATAATACCCTTTACGGTGCGCGACAAACATGTCGCAACTTTTTCGGCTTGCCCAGCGATTTATACTCCCGGAATTAAAACCTTTGTATTTGCCGCTAAAGGATTTTATACAATAATTCTGATTTCTAATACTCTTGTTTACGTCGAAATTTAATCTCAATCAACTGTTCGTTTTTTTTTGTTCTTATATTTGAATTATCATTAACGTTAGTTCTCTTTAGTGACTTGGGTATATTAGTATTTATAATAAACATATTTAAACAATAATTTATTTTTGTAGATGGTTATAGTTTAAATTGTTTTATTTCAGTTATAATAGGGTATAATGTACAATCTCTATATATCTTTTTTAAACTTTACAAATATCAATGCAAGTTTACTCGTTCTGTTATTTACAATAGATATACTAGATATATCAAAAGTAACAATATTTAAAAAGAAGCGGTTTACTTGTTTATTTCTCATTCAATTGAAGGGGCGAACTTTCTATGGAAAAGTCCGTAGAAGAACAAAATAAAATTATAACTAGATACTTTTTATGATAATAGGTTTACCAAACAAGTCCATGTATCGTCTTTTCTTGTTCATTTTTCATTTACTAATAGTCGAATCATCTTAATTTTTAAAGTTTAAAACTCAAAACATCTAATCCTCATTTTATGCAAACATTCCAACAAATGTAGTTCGATTTGTGCCCTCATAAAAAGTAATAGAAATAAAACATTAAAAAAGCATAACTATTTTTTTAATAACTATTAAAATAATTTTTAATAAAAAATAAGATTTTTCCATATTTTCTAGCTTTTTTCAATAAAAATTGCCATATGGCATTTATGTCGGATAGATTATTTTATACATCCATATTAAGAAATTCTTATAAAACTAACCCTTAAACAGTTTTTTGTAATTGAAGTAATGGTTTCAGTAAATTTATTTCTTCAAGTGTAACAAACAAGAACACATTTTAAATATGTGCACAAATTATGTCATCTGGTCACCTACGAGTAATCGATGGCTAAAATAAACAACAAAGGAAAGGTATATATGCCGACAATCGTTCCGAAAGATAATCCCCTTGATGTTATGTGACAAAAATGCCGCAACATTTTCAGCTTGATTTATATTCGCAGTGTTTTGCTTTACAGTTTCCGCAGAAGAATTCAATAACGAAATAATTCTTAGAATCTACACACGCACAATGGCTGGTAGATTAAGGGAGATAAGTTTCATTATGGCTTATTTTCCCTATGTCATCTTCTTTTGAGTCGATAGTACATATATTAATATTTATAGGCGCCTATTTTCTCAGAGATTATTTATTTAAATATGGAGATCGGTTTTAGTATCAGCAGGACATAGAATCAGATCAACTAATAACATTACAAACAAGAATGTACAAGAAAAAATGTGTAAAATCTGTAATATTTAAAGTAAAATTGAATACAATCTAATAATCAAACTTGCTCATTTAAAACTACAGCAAGTTTGATAATTGAATTATATTTAATTTTATGTTGAGTACTAACATTTTTAATTTTATTCAATATAAATATTGAAAGAAAGTAACTTGTGTAATCAAGGCCATAGCCAGAACTGACTTCTAGGAGGCACAAACAATTTCTTGGGGCAGGCGAAACCGCCCAAAAAAACTATAAAGTAAGTAGCAGCAATATTAATGAGTTTTTGGTCTCTAATTTGCAAATTTTTGCATTTTACAGATTGTAACAGGTTGATATATGTATATCTTTATGATTTTAAGAATTTTTTTTGAGATTTTTTACTTTTTAAGGAATTCCCTATTTAATCCAATTAAACTTGCGACACAAAACCTTAATAAAAATAAACTGTGAATAAATACTGCAAACTTCTCCTAGACCCCTCACCACAAACTGCACTAAACTGAACGTACGTTTCGATGGCAAAGCTATCATCATCGGCAGAAACACTGAACTGAATAACTACACTAAAACTACCCTAATTTATTCCTAAAAAAAAGGTCATGGTACAACCATCACGGTCATGGCTGACTGTCGTCATGCTTAACTAGTCACTAATTCTCCGTCTGATTCCGTCCTTCTACTTAATAAACTATAAAGACAAGAATTTAAGGGTCCTAAATCTGAATTCATTAAAATATGTTTGTTTTTATATATTTCCATACCCTCATAACAGTTTAATTGCACGTAGTTGCTTACGTTTTTGACCAACTTTACATTGTCAACTTTGTGGTTTTCTTCAAGCATATGTAGGTCTACACTAGATTTGTCAAACCTTCTAAATTTAAGATGAGCCAAATGTCCCTTGTAACGCGTTTTAATTGATCTTTTAGTTTGCCCAATATATACCTGATCACAATCTTTACAAGATATTTTATAAATACCTGATTTGTCCAAATTATCTGCTTGATCTTTAGGGTTACCTAAAATATTTTTAAGACTATTATTTGAAGTAGTTGCTATGTCAAGATTGAATTTAGAGAATTTTTTTTTGTAGACCTTTCGTGTAACTTGGGTAAAATGGTAATTTAACATATTTCTTATTCTTCCTGTCACTAATTTCTAAAGTACTCACATTTCTAATTCTTATTTTGTTTTTATGTTTTCTAATGGTATTATATACAACGTCTTCTGGCAATCCATTAAATGCAGCGATTTTAATAATTTCTTTAAGTTCTTTATTATATAGTTCTGTAGATAGAATAAAATTAAGTAAGCGATGCACCAAAAAGTTAATAGCTGTTAGTTTATTTTTTCATGAATGATTGGAATCTTCTAAAATAAATCTGTTATTAGTAGTGGGCTTTCTATATATGTCTATTTCTAATTTATTTTTATTTCTTATTACTAACATATCGAGAAAAGCAATCCTATTGTTTGTTTCCTCTTCATGGGTAAACTTAATGGAAGGAAATTTTTCAATCCAGCTGTTCAAGAAAATCTTTAATTGAGCACTTACTAGTATCAAAAACACAAAAAATGTCATCGACGTATCTAACCCAAACCCGTGGAAAATATGCCAAAGTATTCTGAAGATTGGTTTCAAATTTTCCCATAAATAGGTTAGCTATGAAGGGAGATAAGCTGTTACCCATTGCTGCTCCTTCAGTTTGTTGGTAAAAGTTACCGTTGATTTGAAAGAAATTTTGTTTCATGCAGAGCTTCGCCAAAGAAATGAAGCTATCAACTTCATTACTGCCCAACTTTCAAGAAATCTTCTAAGTAAGTCAAAGTGATATCAACGGGGACGCTGGGAAGCTGAGCTCACATCAGAGGAAAGTAGTTGTTAATTTTCTAAATGAAAGTGAATGAAGTTTTAGTTTTATTTGATGTGAGTACACAGATAATTAGCACATATGACATGAAGCAACAAAAACGCTTAACAGCATTCAACTTTATTGGATTTTTAGTGTTGATAAACTTTTCGATTCAACAACAAACTGTATTTTTGATTATCCATCTACTTTTCCCATATTTCACCATGAAGTTGGTTAAAAGTGCATAAAATTAATGATGCCACTAATAGTAATGACCTTTCTTCTTGTATTATTGATTCGTATTTATGTACCTACGTGTTTCTTAAAACGAAATGAAGCACTATTTATGTGATTTACCCTAATACTTTAGCACTAATGTTGTTAATGTGGATAAAGCTATGCAATTCTGAAAAAAGACATTCATAATTGTGATTCGGTAGCCCCCTTGACAGGCTGAGCAGATAAAAGTTAATGATATATATTTGAGCTTCTCTACTATTTGTCAACTTCTTCTGTTTTTATTATTACGGTGCTAAAAGTTTATTTTTGTTTCAGGTAAAGGACCATTTGCTTTTAATTAATCGAAAATTGGTAAGCTAGAGAAATTATTGGAGTTTACTAAGGTACAATCAAAGACAAAACTCTTGACTCAAGCTTGACATAATAGAGATAGAATCATTGAAGTTTCTTCATGTCATTCGAATTAATGTAGGTGTAGTAGCTGTTGTGAATGTAGTTTCTGAAATTGGAAAATAATATATGTATATGATCTAAGATGGCAATAGATCTATAATATGAAAAATTAAGGCAAACTATTTGGACGTGACGAAAACGTCATTGAAGATACGAAAAGGTATGTTCCACTGACGTGGAACTCAATAACATTTCTTTCAGTACATTTCCACATGTGTCGCTGTTAAAAATCACACAAAAATTCCTTTTGGCTCATGATCTATTTGTGTTGCTTTCCGACTAACAATGAGTGGGAGTGCACTTCAAAGTAATAATAATAACTTGTGTGTATTTACAGGTTCTTGCTGCCATATCTATGTATATGAGTATATGAAGTGATACATTTGTGGGTTTTATTTAAACATTCTTTAAAGGTGTTTTTGGCGCATAAACGGATTCTTAAGTGTATTTCCATGATCGGAAACTTGTAAGTCATGCCGTCCTCATTTTATTTAATATAAAATAATTCGGCTTTTTGCATTTATATCTTTGACCTTCTTTACATATTTGATAAAAAAAATGATTTTGCAAAGAATGGCGACCTGCATTCACACAATACGAGAGGTGAAGGTGATTTTCGATTAATTTTTAAACAAATTGCAGATTATTATTATATTATTATGTTACCCCAACATGCGAAAATTCGAATAGAAGTAGATTCAATCACCTTAGATTTGAGACAGGATATTCTTAGCGGTTAAATACATCTTTCATCTGTATTAGCACCGACAGAGTTTACTTAATATCTTCAATCAATAAGCTTTTGAGACAATGTATGATCAGTAGTTTTTGGAGAAAAAGAGACTACCTCTACAAGTAAAGGCGCTCAAGTATGTTAGTGAGTACAATAACTTTTTGATACCAGAAGAAGACATAAGATATAATTTCTTCGAATTTATTAAAAAGTTGGATGTCAATTTTCCTGTGTTCCAAAAACTGACATGCTGACATTATAGCTCAGATAGATACTACAGTTGTTTATACCATACAGATGCTTCAAAATCTAAGAATGGACGTGGGTGTAGCATTTATGGTCCAAAAAATAATTTTAGAATGTCATATAAACTAATATAAAATCTTTCCAAATTTGCGGCCGAAGCAGAAGCCATTAGCTTGGCTGTGGATTATATTAAAGAGGCTAATATATCAACAGTGCTTGTATTATGTCTGATTAAAAACGTGTACTGTGAGCAATTTTGAATAAAGATTGTTTTAAAACACATCTTAGTCTGCTCAAGGTTATTGTAAAATTGTTGGAGTTGAAACACAATGGCGCCCAAGTTTCGCTTTATTGGATCAAAGAACATGCTGGTATTAAACCCAACGAAATAGTAGTGCATTGCCTAAAGAGGCGACTATCACAGGTTCGCAGATTAATGTAAGACTATTCTGGAAGGATTTGTGGAAGAAGGCAAAGGACGAATTAGTACATTTCGCGTGGCAAACTCGATGGCAGCAATACTACGCTGAAAAACCTACTCAGTACGCACTTATACACTCAGATATGCATAACAACAAATGGTATGCAAAGCAAGCGGTATCCAGATACTTTTACTAGACTCTACTAAATGTAATTGCGAATAAAATGATATATGTGATTTAAATCACTTGATATTAGAATGTGAACATTTTGTGCAACAAAGTAAACTTTTATTAACATCTCTAGTAGAACTTAAAGTCGCCCAACCAACGAATATCGTTCAGATTCTAAGTGAAAATCGGGTGGAGATTTTTAAGACATTAATAGTTTTTATTAAAAATTCTAAAATCGTAATTTAATTTAAATTTTAGCTATCCTATGTTTTTTTTTTCTATGTGAGGTTTTCCTTTTTATCCGTTGGCCTATTTATTGTTTGTTACACTTAAGCCGTTTCGACGGCCCTTGAAAGGTGAACCTTTGTCTTTTGTTTTACCTTGGTCTTAGGGATTTTTTTTATCTTGTAATTGGTGGCATATGGGCTTGGTTCCATATAAAGAAACACCATATAAAAAAGTAGATTCAAGCAAATAGTAATACATATACTTATATCCAATGTACTTTATTCCGCTCATGGCTTTGTTATACATCTTGCGCATTCTAGTTAGCGTACCTACTGTTAGTGCATTTATTTGTTGTTCTTTTTACATTTTGGCATATTCGCCGCTGTTTATATATTTGTGGCATACGTATATTTATTATACTTATTTGTTATGCATTGTGACACTATCCAAATATTTTCCAACCTGTCGTTCTATCTATATATGGCCGCAAGGAGAAGACATTAAATCTGGGATGCATTGTACAAATTGAATTATCGTCTGACCAATGGGGCATACATGCATACAAAATTTCTATGGCAAAGGTTATGATTTGTTAAAGTGGGCGTCGTATCGTGAAATTGTTTGTTGTTAGCACGATGATATTTGCAATACTGAAAAGCAATCTCAGTCGCCTCTTACCTTATAATGAATGCATAGAAAATTCAATAACAATGTAAACAAGTATGGAGCGTGACTCACACGATTTATAATCGTATTCTGATACTCGCGAATCTCATAATAGATTCGCGTTAACAACGTTTTAACATATTCAACCTCAGGGCGATACACGGTCGTATTGAATTTCGTGAATCGATCAAGATTAAGGTGAACAGACTTTTTCGCCGGGCCTAACTTTCGAATAGATATAGGATTATTAAACTGGCTATAAATTATCTATGATACACTCTTTATATTCCGCGCTTGTCGATGTTTAAGCGCAACGTAATTAATTAAGAATTTGATGCGTTCGCTTGTAGTATAGCGTGTCGTGTTGTATGCTTATAATCCGTCTTACAGACTAATCAGCATTGCAAATAGACTTACCGCAATAAATCTATACACTTTTATCATTATATAGTCGGTGTGCCTCCTCAGCTGTTTGTAACCTATTAATAAAAAATATTTACGGTTGATGACGGCTAATAATGTTCGATGGACGTGCATCCTTAACCTTACTCAACGATTTCTATTTTTAGAGACACCTTGCCGTTTTATCCGGATTGTGTGATGTGCTGTACTGCCGCTGCATAGTGTGATGATCTATGTGGTTGTGTTATGATGCTGTGGTAGCTGTAATATTTCACTGTGTCAGCGGATGTAGTATTTGTAATATTTATTATATGATGTCCTACTTATTAACTGTTTTTTTTTTGACTCAGAACATAATATATGTTAACCAATTTTATGTTATATTGGATTCAGACGGGCACTATTTTTAAAATTTATAATGTACAATTCCAAATTAAGAAGATTGGCTATTGATTGAATGGGTTAATTGAAATGACCAAAAATTTGTATGCATCATACATTCATCATCATATCACATAGATTTTGCAAGATAAAAGAAGTACGAAAGGAAACACATAAAATAACTATTAACTAAATAGACTAATAGAAAGTGCTTGTAGAAGAAAGTGAGGGATGAGCTGATGTAGGAACACAGAAGTAAGCATCTTAGCTTCGGGATGTCCTTTAATCCACTAAATATTGATAGAGACAATACATATACAGGGTCGGTTAAAAAAGTATGGATACAGTTAAGATATTTCAGTACGGTTTAGCAGAGCTCATTGAAATTTGGCATACAGTTAGAAGTGTTTAAATTCTTTCATCTGAGATTTCTTTTAATTTTCTCCCATCATTTATTTTGAAAATACAAGGCTAACTTGATTTTTTTTTAAATGGCACGGGTGGTCAAATTTGATATTTTTAAAAAGAGCATTTTTTTCTGAATTCAGTAATGTAACACATGCCCACCTTTATTTTTATTAAAAGGCAAAAAAAAATTAAATTTAAAAATTTTATTCTGGAAAAATAAAACTAAGTTAACTTTGAAAATGCTGTTATTGACGATGTGTCACTTGCATATTCGCCAAAAATTAAACTTGGGTGCAATAATTTGTTTAACAATGGTACATTTAAGCGAAACTGAGCGTATAGAAATTCTCATGATGGTTGGTTATGGCGACAGAAAACGAAGTTGTGCTCAAGTAGTGACTCTTTTTAATGAAATTCATCCAAACCGGGAACCGATCTCCAGGACGACGGTTTCAAAAACCTGACAAAGATTTCAAGAAACTGGTAGCGTTAAAGACCGTGCAAGACCTGGGCGACCTCGAATTATTACCAACGAAGAAAATTCTTTGAATGTTATGTTGGATGTGGTAGAAAATCCAAAAAATTCACTACAACAGTTGGCGTTGAACCACAACATGAGTAGACAAAAAATAATGAGACGCGAAAAATATCATCCTTATAAAATTCACTTGCTACAAGAATTAAGTGACGACGATTTTGACCGCAGAACCGAATTTTGCGAAACTATGATGCACAGAATACATCAGGATGGTAACTTTCTTAATCGAGTCCTTTTCTCTGATGAGTCAACATTTTGTGTAAATGGATATGTTAACCGCCATAACTGTCGATATTGGTCTGATAGAAATCCGCATTGGATGGAACAGGTTCATACGCAGCATCGACAGAAAATTAATGTTTGGTGTGGCATTATTGATCGGAATATCGTAGGTCCTTTTTTCATTAACGGCAATTTAACGTCTGAAAGATATTAGCAACTTTTACAACAACATATTGTTCCACGACTTAGGGAAATATTTCCAAACCACGGCAATCAAAATTGTATACCAACAGAAACCATATGGTTTCAACAAGACGGAGCACCGCCGCATTTTGGTCGTCAAGTGCGCGAATATTTGGATGAAACATTTTCCGGTAGATGGATAGGGCGAAGGGGGCTATTGAATGGCCAGCTAGGTCTCCTGATCTGACCCCACTTGATTTTTTCCTGTGGGGTCATGTAAAAAATCGAGTGTATATCAACAGACCATTACAAATCGAAGACCTACAAGAGCGTATAAGAAACGAAATTGCCAGTATTTCTCCAAATATTTTGATTGATTCTTTGCAAAATTTTGCTCAACGTGTTCATTATTGCCGGGAGGTAAATGGATATCATTTCGAACATCTTTTGTAACATAAAAATTATGTAATTTCTTGTTTGAGCTTCTTTTTATTAAAATCTGTTCTGTTTCAGTTAAATGTGTTATTTTTACAATTATCATTTATTTTTTGGTCAAACTTCACGCAGCAAAGAAGTAACGATAGATAAAGACAACATTTCCAAAGCTAAAAAATTTTTTAATTTTTCAAAATTTTACTAGTTCGAAATTTTTTTTTAAAGTTTCGATTAAAATAAGATATGGATGTGTTACATCACAGAACGTAGAAAAAAATTCTCTTTTCAAAAATATTAAATTTGACCCTTCGTGCCATTTAAAAAAAATCAAGTTAGCCTTGTATCTCCAGAACAAATGAAGATAGAAATTTGAAGAACATGTTAGACGATAGAATTTAAATACTTTTAACCATGTACCAAATTTCAACAAGTTTTGTTTAATAGTTTTCATAATATTTAACTGTATCCATACTTTTTAGCGACCCTGTACAAATCGTAAGTCAAAACAGAAGTGTTAGTTAGCTAGTAAGATATAGCATGCGCATGGTTTGATTAATCGTCCCGTCCACTGCTGGTCTATTGTAGAGCGGATGCTATCTTAGAGTTCATTCAACAAATTTATGCCTTCAAAGTAGCTGAATAAGTCTTCTAAGAAAGCGTCACACTTCCGAATACCTAAAGGCAATAGCAGTGGATTCATTCATCATTCGGTCTTGTACATTCCAAACTTCGGAACCGATTAGGCAATGAAAAGGCTAGAAAATTAACATTTATGTTGCGGCATTTTAATCGAAATGAGTTCGATAAGGATAGGGCAACAAGTTTAGATTTTGTTTGAGAATTATTTGGGATGAAAGCGTGGGAGCAGTGAGTGAAGCCTTACGAAATGTGCAGTCTGTGACAGCAAAAGCTGCTATGTTGGGTAAGTTCGATGGTTCAGTAGATAGTTTGCCCCTAGCACAGCTTGCAAGTAAAAAAAATAAGAATTATTCTTTAAAAAGTAAATATTTAAGGCCCTCTGCTTTGTGTTTTGCTCGAGATAAGTCTCCTTAAATTTTGGAAAAGCTTTCTGCATGATATATAGATCCTTTAGAAACAGCCTAGAACATTATATATCTTCATTGGTTGAGGTGTAGAACAACGTAATTTCACTTGTTGATAAGGAAAAACATATTGTAATGGTAAGTCAAGGTGTTCATGAACTTTAATTGTTGCTGAGCTGTTTTCATCTTGAAGTTTATATTGAAATCACCACATATGAAGATTATTGCTTTCGGATGAAATAAATGATGCAACACTTGACGTTCTGACGAGTAACGTTCTGAAAACATTAAAATTAGCTTGGGGTGGCCTATAAAGGCAAGGAATAATAAATGTGTTGATTTTCGTGCGGTAGTTTATACTGCAAATCTCAAAAATCTCTTCCCGAGTATAATCTGCCAAGTTTAAATCCTTCACATGCAAAGCCTCTCTTTGCAAAATTACAGCAGTCGCCTCCCGCACTCAATAATCTACCAAACTCGGAAATAAATTTAAAACCCGGAAGAGAAATTGATTTGGCACAGCAGCTTTTGCACCAAGTTTCACTGAAGCAATGAAAATAATATGACGCACTATTTAAGAGCAGTTGGATATCATTAATTTTATGATAGTTGATCTGATATTATCAACTAATCTCTTGTAGCATTCACAGTTCGCATTAGAAACAGTATAACCGATAGTTTAAATTTTGTGTTGTAGTCTGCGCAATTTATACATTTGAATTCATCAGAACGGCAGTCTTTAAAACTATGATTGCCAGAGCATTTAGAGCAAATTTTATTATCACAATTACATTCTTAAGCCACGTGATCAAACCCTAAACATTTGTAACGTCTTATGACATGGAAAGATTCTCGAAACTTACAACTATGCCACCCAACGCATAGTGAATTTCTTTCAGTAATTTTAGTGAAAGTAAATGGATCGCACTTCAAAACTACATCAGCTTGCTGAGTTTTCTTAATTACCCTAACAATTTTCAGTATAGATGAAGGAGATTGCTCTATTTTATTTTGTTTAAAAATATTTTTGCAGAATGTTGCCGCATCTTGTATGTTCTGAAGAGGAACACGATATACAATAATTTTAGGATTAATTTTACGAGAAACTTCTGCAGTGTATTTGTCTTCTACTTTATTCATAATGTAAATTATTACTATCTTTGCATTTAATAAACAAACTACCGTTTTTCTTGGGTACCATTCCGTCAACCTCAATAGATAAGCTAACCGGATCTACGGCGAGTTCTTAACCTGATCCTTGGTCACCTCTGAAGTTTCTTCATTAATAGGCTTCACGATCAGCACATTTTTTCTTAAAGACGACATCGTAGATTTCTTAGCTATGGCGCTGTAGGAGCGCTCCATCTTCTCAGTGGTAGACAAACCAGTGTTCGCAGACGGAACATATCTATAGTTGTTTTCAAGATCGGAAATTCTCTGTTTTTGTAACATGTTTACATTTTCTAACTTGGATATTTAGTTATTCAATAAAATGACTTTCTCCTTCAACCGACGATTTTTTAACACTATATCTACTCCGCTTGCATCTATCTTTTCTATAATCGTCACTCGAATCACTTAAGTCGAGTAACGAAACAGAGCAGTATTTGCACTCCCACATTTTTCTGTCTTCAATTTTACTGGCTTTCACTATAGCTTCCAAACATTTAGCATAAATTGCATTAGATTTGCATGATAACGCACTTCTGGTCCGTTCTCATCGGATTTTCACAAAAATCACAAGCTTTTGTAGCACCGCTAGCACTGCCGCCCGAATATTTTGATATTTTAAAAAAAATATGATATTTACGATCCTTGTTTTAACCTGTAACCAATATAATATAACCAATTCGAAAGTAGGGGAGAAAAGAGTAAAAGACTCGTTGTTTCGTTCACAAATTGTATTAATATATGATTACTAGTTTCGGATTGCAACAGTCATCTTCAGGTCAAAGTCAAAAGCAAGCCGAAGCTAGTAATCATATATTAATACATTTTGTGAACAAAAGAACGAGTTTTTCACTCTCTTCTCCCATATAATATTCATTGTTCATTGGATACTACAGCACAATCAATTCGAAAGACTGCGTTAAAAAAAATTCTTTGAAATTTTTTTGCGTGATTTCAAAAATTCGATATGCAAAAAGTAGGCAACCGACGGTACAGTATGGATCACCCTTCAAGCGAATGCTACTGATGATTTCTAGAGACGTGAAAGTATTTTGTTGTCTTCTTGTTGTCTATAACTTCCTAGATAAGGAAGATGGCGTATATTAAAATGAAGTAAATAGTCTTAAAGTTATAATAAAACTATTCTAAGAGCAAATTAGTGTATTTCTCACTGTAAAGAGCGTGCAATCCTTGCATAATTGCCGTCCTGCCGGGCTTTCAAGATCTAATATCGACGTATGTTCGGTTAAAACGCTCGAACTTACATCTCCCCTTAGCTTAATTGGTAAAGCGTTCGTCTGGTAAACGGGAGGATGTAAGAAATTTTTTTTTGGGAAAAAATCCTCCTAATTATTGCAGTTAATAGTAGAAATACATTAATTTGTTAATTTCTCACTGTAAAAAGCTTGCAATTCTTGTATTTTCTAAGAATTACAATGGGGTTTTGTACACCCTACAAAAAATGTGGTAAAATTACCCCAAAAATAGGAGGCAACTGGGCTACCTCCTATTTTTGGGGTTAAATTTACACCTATAGGGGAATTTCAACATCCTTGCGGAATAGTCCTTGAAAGTGTGGTAAATCTACCTGAAATTATTCCATTCCATTTGGGAATATTACTTTCGAGGTGTAATTTTCCCTGGTAAATTTACACCTCTAAAGTAATATTCCCTAATGAAATGGAATAATTTCAGGTAGACTTACCACACCTTCAAGGAATATTCCACCAGTATGTGAAAATTCCCTATAGGTGTAAATTTACCCAAAAAAATAGGAGGTAGCCCAGTTGCCTCCTATTTTTGGGGTAATTTTACCACATTTTCTTTTTAGGGCGTGTTTAAATCTGAAAGATATATTAATTAGTTGGATTACAGAGGGTTTACAAGAATTTTAATAAATGCTGCAAGAATAAGCATTGTTTTAAAAGTAAAAATATTGCAGAAAAGATTAATAATATTTTGCCTTCTGAACAATCAGGATTTAGGTCGGGGTACGGTTGTGCTTCTGCCTTGGCTCACATTACTGATGACATTTTGAGGTCTACGGACAATAATGATATCACTGTTCTCGTTCTTCTCGATTACAGTAAGGCTTTCGATACAATTGATCATTCCCTTTTATTATCCATATTACATTATATCGGCTTTACTCAAGACACTATTACTTTTTTCCATTCTTATTTATCTAACAGAACTCGTAGGGTGTCGTACGGTGGTCGAATGTCTGGGACATCGGCAATCGTTTCGGGTGTGCCACAGGGTAGCATTTTAGGACCGTTACTTTATTCTATATATTCTGCTAATATCATTAAATGCTTAGTATACTGTAAATATCATATGTATGCTGACGATACGCAGTTGTATTACTCGTTTCCTCCTAATGCCGTCGCGACTGCTGTTCAAAATATTAATGACGATCTGGCACGAATTGCTGACGAATCTTTACGGCACTCGCTGCGTCTTAATTCCAAAAAATCTAGCGTCCTGGTCTTTGCAGGCTAAAACTAAATCTAAAGTTATTGACCAAATACGAGTTTTGTTAACAGCGAGGCACTAACCATCTCAGAGCATGCCAGGAATCTGGGTTGCTCATGGATTCCAAGCTTCGGTTTAAAGAACATGTTTCTTGCTTATAAAACGTGCATTTTGCTGTTGAGGTTCTGTTTGGCAGTAGGGACTGCTTGGATATAAATTTGAGGAAGCTCTTATGTGAGACACTTGTGTTGTCGCATTTTAACTTTTGTATTAATGTATATTTTTCTGTCTTGACAGTTCTGATAGATTGAGAATACAGCGAGTGCAGAACTCATGCCTGCGTTTTATTTATGGCCTTCGTCGCTATGACCATATTTCCTATACATTTAAACTAGCTAATTGGTTCAACATGTCTCGCAGGGCTGATTTTCATGCAACTGTGTTTTATTTCAAAATCATTACTCACAAGAAGCCTAGTTATCTCTATCGAAAGATTACTTTCAGAGCGGACGTTCATACAATAAATATTAGATTTAGAGGACTGCTCACACCGCCCCGGCACCACCTCGAAATGTTCAAAAGGTCTTTTTCTTACCATATCGTCCGTTTATATAACGGTGTCCCAACTGATCTGCGTTTGTCGCTTCCGAGTTCCTTCGCCTGTCGACTACGAAAATATTATTGTGAATCGTATGGCTATAATTAAATTTGAATTCTATATAGATACCCTCATATTTGTTATTACAGTATAATTTTGTTGATTCATATATATTATTTATAGTTAGTTGTGGTTTTGGTAGCTTCGTTTGGCGTTCTCCTTTTATTTCACCCTTGTAGGCTTGAGAGGTAGACCAGCTACTTCGAGTAAGTCGCTGATCTCGAGCCGTTTGGCATCAGAGAGTGAACGATATGTCTCTTGCATATACTATTAAGAGTTGTTCTTATAACATTTTGTTATGTTTTGAAAATGTATTCTCTGTTGTCAATAAACCACTTATTATTATTATTATTATTATTATAAGAAAAAACAATAGTTGCTGAGAATCTGTTGCATTAAATTAACAAATTAATTTTTAATTAACAAAATACATAAAAAAATCGTAGCATCTTCAGTTTTGGCTTGCATGCATTTTAATTTTTGTTTAAATTTTTTTTATTTTAAAATTTAAAAGTTTGATATGATTTTCGCAAGTCACCTGCACGTCCAAAACTCTAAGTAAATATTCCATATGCAAATAAATAAATGTAAAACGTTCACCTTCCAGTCTGTTTTATTATTTCGTTTAATTGATAATCATCATCATTGACATTTTTCAGCTGATGATGATTGATGAACGTTTTACATTCATTTATTTACTTTTACCTTATATTTCATATGTTTTTTCACACACTAGTGAGGTAAAATACCATCACCTACCAAATATGATTTTAGCTCTCTGTTAAATTGAGATATATGTGTACTCTCTGTAATATCTAATGGTAAGTGATTAGAATGAGTTTTCAATTAAATAATTCAAATATGGATACCGACATACTACTAGGGAGTAATTTTTCTCAATACTTAACACTGGACTTTCTACCACAACCGAGCGCCTAATTCTTTCGGGGTCCTCTTTGCCCTACGCCACCGGCAGCGATACAAATAAGCAAAAGAAACACCGCCCGAAAAGATTTCGCCTGGAATATACATATGACCTAGATCCTTGCGCGAATCGCAAACCTACACCCACGCAGGCTGGCAGCCGTTTAATTTTATTTATTGCCGGTATCCGACCAGTTACTTCTCGCCGATGCGTTCGATTGCGTCCGGAGTACCGGAGCAGCGAGGAGAAAGCATATCCGATACTAGGAACCATGTGTGCGAACCGGACCGGATCGGGTGTAGCTGTGTGTGTTCGCTAGCCGGCCGTCCTGATATAAAGGTTTTGCAGTCGACCGACGTTCCGTATTCTTTTCGAATCGTATGACTAACGGTCCTTTGTCGCACTTCCTTCGTTCAAAAATATAAAAAAAAAAGAACTGGCTCGCAAATCGTACCACGCTCCAAGATATTTACTGCCTTCCTTTTAAGCGTAAACCGCATCGACAACATTGACTTCTTCGGATTTGGTATACGTGAATCGTAAAGTGGACACCAGCACATTGAAAAAAGACGAAAAAGATTCTTATAGACGTAACCCAAAATTCGATATCGGTGTTATGAATAAAAATTGATTGAATTTTACCACTTAATCGAAAAGAAAACGTATATATGATTAGAAAATGAATATCTACTTGAATGCCAAATTAACGAATACTTGCACTGTTGAAAATATTACGGTGTTGGCGTTAATTTTGCGATAGTCAAATATTTTTGTGTTGATTTTTCCAAACTTTGCCAGACGAGTTGACTACGCGTACTTAATAGAACAGAAATTACTAGAATTTCGTG
Organism: Protaetia brevitarsis; assembly: GCA_004143645.1. Taxonomy (NCBI): domain Eukaryota; kingdom Metazoa; phylum Arthropoda; class Insecta; order Coleoptera; family Scarabaeidae; genus Protaetia; species Protaetia brevitarsis. The sequence continues at coordinate 23,113 of RXPK01001050.1, read as the reverse complement.
TGAATTCTTTGTTCAGATATGAGGATTGACTATTTTTCTAGACATTCAGAAGCGTCAACCAATCAGAATTTTTCCCACGGATAGAAATATAGAAACCCCACCTGTTCTAATACAGTATTGCATTATACACACTACCTGCATTACACATGTATCTGTTTTCGTGTTTGATTCTCCGTATTAACATATCCAAACAAACCACCAAATGTGACTGACTTGCAAGGTGTAATCTCGTGTTATTAAACGTTAATTCCAGTGGGCATAAAAAATTTCAACATCTTAAAGATGTATTGGGAACATCTATTTACGCAATTAGTTTAGACTTGAATCAAATAGCATAAACATTCACTTAATTTTATAATGGTTCTCAAAATCATTTTAACATTGGTACGTTTAGTTGAAACCAAAACTTGTGAATGAGTGGTTTTGCATATTTATAATTGAGAAAACGTCTTAAAGAGAGAATATTATAGCACTAAGAAATAGGAGTTGCATATTAAACAAGGACTGGAAGGCCAGCTGTAAAGCATCAAGAATAGGGGACACAATAGATATTTTAGGTCGCAGTGTAACACCACCCTTTTACTTACATACATACATACATACATGCATATTAAAAAGACGTTGTGTTTAGAAAATGGTGTTAAAACACCCAATAGATCGCATTCATTTAGTTAAACAGCTAGTAAATTTGTCTAGTCTAGATCAAATAAAATGTGACTAGAAGTATTTTATAATTCCACGTGTCAGTTGGACAAAATAACCCCTTAGCAATAGACAATACTTGACTATCTTTGCTCGTCAAATTTAAACTTCTATAGTTCTCGACAAAATAACACGAAAACAGTGTGGACCTCTCCAGACTATTAAATTAGTCAAAAAAAGTGTTAAAATTTTCAACAGTGTAGGTATTTAAATACGCATATATGATTAGAAAAATGAATATCTACTTGAATGCCAAAATAATGAATACTTGTGCCTGACAAGCTTAGGCTTAATCGACCCCCTTTTTTTAAAAATACATCCCAAATTCTTGATTTTATAATAAAGAAATGAGTGAAATTTATAACGCTAGACTTGATAAATCGTACAAATTAGAATTTGAGATATGTATATCGTAATATATAGAACCTGGGACATACGTCGGAGAAAACTCAGCTGTGTGAAGGAATTCACCACAAAGCTTAGTAACAAAATCGAGTGGGGTCATAACACCATCACGAAATTGGATACAAACGCCATCAAATGGTATACTGATGGCTCCAAAACGGCAGAGGGAACTGGAATAAGAAAATATGGATCTAACACCAAGTAGTAAACTTCTACTAAACCCCCTCACCACAAACTGCACTAAACTGGACGTACGTTTCGATAGCAAAGCTATCATCATCAGCAGAAACACTGAACTGTGACTGAACTAAAACCAAGTACTTTGAAAGCTTGGGAAATTACCTAAGTATCTTCCAGGCGGAAATGCACGCTGTTGAAAGATGCGTCCAGTTCAATATTGATAGAAATTATGGAAAGCAGGATATTCTCATCATATCTGATAGTCAAGTAGCCATCAAGGCGCTGAGCTCACATGAAACCAGTTCCAAGATGGTCTGAGAATGCTTAGGGAAACTAACCAAGCTAGGCAAAAGGAATGAAGTAACGCTCCTGTGAGTTCCGGGTCACACAGGAGTGGAGGGAAACTTGATAGCGAATAATCTCGCAATAAAGGGACTGGAATATCTTTTGTAGGACCTGAACCCTTTTGCGAAATAAGTACCAGTACAATACCAAAGAAACTGAACCCAGAAGTGGAGCAAAGAAAATCTAATTATTGGGAGAATCTCCAGGGAATGAGGCAAAATAAAATTCTTCTGGAAACCTATAACCAGAAGAGGTTTACAGAATGCATCAACCTGAGTAAGAACAATGTTCGCGTATTAACAGGAACTTTCAGGTCATTGTAAACTGAATGAAGAACACCTGAGTAAGCCTAGATTCGCAAAAGAAACTGAATGTAGATTTTGTGGGGAATAGGATAAAACACCCACCCATCTCTTCCCAAAATGGTTATCACTGTGCAACTCGAGGGCGCTGCACCTGCGAGCATGTGAAATCGAAGAGGGAGACTTGGCCTAACCTGGGGCCGCCTGATATCTTACACTTTCTGAAAGGAATAAGATTGGAAGGTCAGCTGTAAAGCAGCAAGAATAGGGGACACAACAGATCTTTTAGGTCGCAGTGTAACATCACCCTCCATACATACATACAAACTTATATAGTGTTTAAAACAAGTTTAAAAGTTGTTTAATTTTTTTATTTATATTAAAGGATTTCTTCATTAAAAAAGTGGTGTAAACGATAAGTATAAATAGCATCAAAGAAATTGGCGCAAAACTAAAACACATCTATGCTGGGCTAGTGATTCAATGGTTAGCTCCAGCAAATAACGATTTTAATTAACCCATTTAGAATAAGTGAATCTTTAGAAAGCATTTGTTTTTGAATTTTTCTTAATTTTGGAAAAAATCGGGCACTATACAGGCTGTTCAAAGTTATCGGCGCACAATTACTAACTTTGTTAATATTGCAGCTACGATGTTGGTTAAATTATCAAAGATGTAGGGTTCTTTACGCTGATTACAATCGTGTTATCAGAGAAAAAAAAAAAAAAACAACTGGAAATCGCATTTACGACATATCCTATAAATATAAAATACTTGCAATTCCTCTTTAAAATTCCGGTAGCTCATAGGGTAAAATTACCAAAAATTAAGAAATATACCTAGTGTTGTACATAAAATTTCCCAACTCTAGTAAATTTACCCTGCACATTACCAGAATTTTTAACAGGAATTGCATTTTTTTTAAGATGTGTTTTTTTTTAATGGATCATCATGTATATTTTGTCACCAATTGATAGAAAACCAATTTTTGCACGCAATATTGTTATACTTAATATTACGACTCTGAAATGAAAAACAAAAGAGCTACGAATCATATAATTATGGATTTAATATAATATCCAAAACTTTGTTGCTTGGTAAGTTAAAATGTTTGATTTAAGAGCTAAAAAGAAAATCCAAGGGTTTATAATGATAAAAAAAACGACAAATTATAACAAGTGTTCGAATATATTTCCATTTTCTGATATTCATTATCTACACCGTTCATTACTGCCTTTGCTGATTGAGAAATTACATGGCGATCTAAGTTACTCATTCTTTTTCTTATTGCGTTTTGCAACTCGTGTATGTTTGGATATCTTCGACTGTATACTCTGTCTTTTAGATATCCCCGCAGGAAAAGATCCATTGAGGACAGTCGGGAGATTATGCAGCCAATTAACTGGTCCCCTGGTGCCAATCCATTTATTTCCATAAGTTTCTGCTAGGACCTTCGTTGTTAATGCCGAACTATGCACTGGAGCTCCATCGTCTTTAAAATGAAAAAGTTGTTTTTTGGGATATGCGAAATTTGATAAAATTATATATAATTTCAGATCTACATATGTAGGTGCGCAAAGCGCAAACACCTTTTTTGGTTAAGTTAACCATTTTTTAGTTTCAATATTATGCCATGAATGTTTTCCTTCAACTACTAAGATTTTTTTGTTTTAACATTACCATTTCGGTCCATCCAAACAAAAACTTTTTAGATATTTTAGCTTCAACCATCTAAGTTTTTTCAGTCAACAGATTTTTTTAACACAAATAAATAGTTGCACAAACGACTCATTTTAGTTGGATTAAATACAAAATTAGTTGCATTAACACCTTTTGTGTTAACATAGTAGATATTGTTAGGTTAACGCATTTCTTTCTCTCAGTGTAGACCAACTATTTTATTATTGTAAATACCACACCAAACATTGAAACTAAAATGATGTTTTGACTTACGAGGCATTGGTAGAGAAGGATTTATATGTACATCTTTGATAATTTAACCAACATTGTAGCTGCAATATTAACAAAGTTAGGAATAGTGTGTTGATATCTTTAAACAGCTTGTATAACTAGATATGAATGAAGCTCTAAAAAAAATATTTTTTAAGGGACTCTGTTGAAGAAGAACTTCTCTCACACAATTTACAAAATGGAAAAGCCCGCCTATCTAAAAAAAAATAAAAGATAAAAGTAATATATAGGTTTGTTCGTTTTGGCACTAGCGTCACGCAGCGAAACGCAGCCGTAAGTATTTCTGTTCGATTTGATGACAAAACGAACAGCAATTAGAAAATTTAAAGCTGGAGTCCATACAGCGTTTTACGGCCACAGCTTGCTTTGAAAAACTTTGCGTGGCGTCACGCGGACTAGATTTTCGCATTACGATGCCAAAATGAACAAACCTAATATATTTTAATTTTGAGACAGGTACCTAATGAAGTTTTTTTAATTAACATTGGACCTAATCGAGCAATGTTATTTTTTCGTTTCATAGCTTTTACCAGCAATGTGTCGACCAACACGTTGATTTCTCCAACTATATATGAATATTAAAAAATAACTAATTAGTTATATGTAGATAGTTTCATTTTAAAGGAAATAGTTAAAATTTTAAATCGTTTATATGCAAGCATGAAATTGAATTTAAAAATAACGAACTATAAGTTGCAATATTGTGAAATATTTTTAAAGTGTGATGTAAATAAGAAGAAAATGAAATGAAGGAAAAGCGACAACAACCTGCAACATATTAAAACTTAACTTTAGCTAAACATTAATAATATTCATTAGTATAAAAAGTAATCATAAGTTGGCTGAGGTATTAAAAAAAAATATATTTAACAATATAATTATTAAGACACTTGAACAAATTAAACTTAAGTATGGTGGACCAAACAACATACAATAGATTCAAGTTTTTTGATACGAATTCAAAATGCTCAAATTATTAATGGTGTCAGTTTTAAAGTTACAGTTATCGCTTGTTCTTATGTCTATCACTTTGTTTTTTGGAAATTATCTTTGTCGTTTAATGCTGTAGAGTTAGAAAAATCAAAAGCATGACTGGCTATTAACGGTTGATATGTCGTACTGACTCTGATGTTGTAAACGTTTCTTTCTTTAAAAAAATTAAGAACTATGATAAATGTACTATTTATTACAATTAATTTTTTAAAATGTAATTTACGTAACTTTGCGACAATTTTTCAAACTTTTATAAATAATAACTTTAAAATGAAATTAGAACTACGTATACCTAATACTTAGTTTTTAAGTATTCATTGCAGCTTGAGAAAAGCCAAACTATTAGTTAAAACAATCTTGATAGAAAATAATTAAAACATGTAGTGACATGTACCTAATTAGTAACTACTCGAATAACTTTGAAAACTGTTCTTCCCAAATGCATAAAAGTTGCAGAAAAGCAAAACTTGGATATATTAAATGTACACATTCCAAATATTCATAGCCTCTATTATACATACATTCCTCCTCTATTTTAGATTACTAAAACCCACACTACTTAAACCTACTTCGCTAAATTAGTAAATTAACCGCAATGAAAAGATCCTTTTCATGACGTGCGATCATGTTTAGGACGAATATATGCGGTGATACAGCCACTTTGATAAAAGTGCGCAGATTAAGATCCACTTAAAATCTATTCGTGTTGGAGAAATCGATTGTTCCCGCTTTGAAAGCTCCGCTTTTCTATATGCTGCTTATCCCGCCAGATCGATATTTTTAATGGACCGCTTTGAAAGCACGTGCTGCCACAGAATGAGCGGCATTGTGTGTCGCCTGTTGTATGATATTTATTGAGTTGTCAGTAGTGGAGGATGCCGGGACATCTAGCGGCTGAAAGGCGAAGCGGTGATAAACGCCGACGCGATTGATAGCTTGAATAATGGTTCGTAGCTTATGTAAATGAATGTAGCACAGAATGAATAATTCATTAAGTCTAATGTGGAAGTGTTCTTCGGAATATTAATTGGTAAACGTATTGTAATATATGTCGTATTATAATGAGCTGGAATGTAATATACTCGAGGAGTTTTTTTTTAATGTTATACATTCCTTGCAAATTAACGTAGTATGTTGCTACCATATTTGTTTAATTCCGCCTACATACAGTAACTTGTCTAACAATGTGTAATACTGAAGGAAACTTCCAAAAGAGGTAAAATAACGCAATTGTTAAATATACAATAGGTACAGTACGGAATATTTGTATGTATAAATATTAAACTTTATAAGCGAATTAAAACAGAAAAGTAATTTTAGTTGTAAATAGATCTATTCTAATTAGACAAAAATAACAGTGTTCCAGCAAAACTAAAATATCAAATATCGAAGCATATAATCACGTTTAGGACATAATTGAAGATTTTTTACTGCTTCTCTAAAGGATTTTTATGTATTACCCATAAAAACACAATGACAGTAAAAGCAAATATACTTATTCCTTTTAAGAATATTACTAATAACTCTTATTAAAATTATTGTTATCTCATAAATACTAGCAATAAGTACCTGGTTATTAAAAAAAATGAAATTAATTTATTAATTAAATATTTAGATCGATATTCTAGGTTTCTTGCACGTTAAGTATTGAGAATCACGCTGACAAAAAGATTTGTTTGTTGTTAGTAAATATGTATTACTCCAAGTAAATTAGGTTTTTCATTTGTAAATGTGTGCGTAAAGCTCTCATTTCTTTTTTCTGGGAACCTCGAAGTTATTATAAAAGCTTTATAGAATTAGTCATTGTAATCAGGCATTCTTATAATTTTCACAAAAATGGTAAAGATTGCATCACACGAGTTATTCCAAATGACCTCCAAGCAAAAAACAACGGAAATAGACGTATTCTCATTATAATTTATTTGAATTTTTAAGGAAATATTTTGATCGCTTCAAAAACAACAGTAAGATCAATCTTATGTTAGTACGTATAATTGAAATAAAGTTCCTTTATGTGAAATAATTTTTTAAGATGCCTATATCTTTTCTGGAAAATATTTTTTCTCAGAGCAGTAAGTTTTTCTTTTCTATGAATTTGTACATTTAGAAATTTGTTTCTAAAATTAAAAAAAAAAATAATGAAGGTGAGTATATTCATATTTTATATAAAAACATAAAAATGAATTATGCCTAGGATGAATAAAATACATTCTATGCATTAGATAACCAATTACTGATAAGTACAAAGAAACACTGCGTAGGCTTTCACGGCCGGTGTAACTATAACTGACAGCTTCTTGCGGGTTTCGCCGTGTGTCAAAACTTTCGCTCGACGTTTCGCTGTTCATACTGACAGCTTCTTCAGGATAACTGAACTGATTCTCCATGGTCCGACATTCTTCTTATATACGCCCCTGGTGCATCCAACCGTGAAGTTTCCGCTCCATTGACCGTGACGGTTCGTAGTAGGCTCTTCCACGTGTTGCTAAGGTGGTACCCTTTTCTCTGGTTAACGGTTTATTCTTCTCTATTTCTATGGCTTCCCTGATGAGTCTTTTCCGTAGTTCTTGGTGGTAGTTATTACTTTTACATTCTTGAAATCCATTTTGTGTCCGGTGTCGTGCATGTGTTCTGCCACCGCTGATTGATCGGTCCTTCTTAATCTGCGTCCCTCTCATGTTCTTTTATTCTTATGTCGATGGTCTTCCTGTTTGTCCGACGTAGCACTGTCCGCATTGGCATGTTATCTTGTAGATACTCTCTGTGCGCCCTGGGTATCTTATCTTTTGCGGTCGGTAGATACTGCTGGATCGACGTTGCAGTCCCGAAGCGTACTTGTACGTTACGTTTCTTCAAAATTCGGCCTACTTTTTCGGTGACTCCTGCTATGTAAGGTAAACACGCCACCCTCTTCGTGGTTCTGTAGTTGTCTCCAGTGTCGTCTTCTTCTTAGTGGCTCTCCTTATGTCGATGTCAGTGTAACCATTCTTCTTTAGTGCTTTCTCCCATGGAGAAAGAACAAAATGGAAATCTCCCTTTCTGATGTTATGGTTAAGAAAACAAAAGAGGGAATGCTACAGCACGCAGTATTTAGAAAGAAGACGCACACCGATAGATATCTGCATGCAAGACTCACCATCATCCGATGCAGAAGAAGACATTATACAAACATTGCTATCCAGAGCCGAACCATCAGTGACGAACAACATCTTACCAGTGAAAAGATACATTTTGGAGAAAGCACTAAAGAAGAATGGTTACACTGACATCGACATAAGGAGAGCCACTAAGAAGAAGACGACACTGGAGACAACTACAGAACCACGAGAGGGATGGCGTGTTTACCTTACATAGCAGGAGTCACCGAAAAAGTAGGCCGAATTTTGAAGAAACGTAACGTACAAGTACGCTTCGGGACTGCAACGTCGATCCGCAGTATCTACCGACCGCAAAAGATAAGATACCAAGGGGCGCACAGAAGGTATCTACAAGATAACATGCCAATGCGGACAGTGCTACGTCGGACAAACAGGAAGAGCCATCGACATAAGATAAAAGAACATGAGGGGACGCAAGATTAAGAAGACCGATCAATCAGCGGTGGCAGAACACATGCACGACACCGGACACAAAATGGATTCAGAATGTAAAAGTAATAACTACACAAGAACTACGGAAAAAAGACTCATCAGGGAACCATAGAAATAGAGAAGATAAAAACCGTTAACAGAGAAGGGTACCACCTTAGCAACACGTGGAAGAGCCTACTACGAACCGTCACGGTCAATGGAGCGGAAACTTCACGGTTGGATGCACCAGGGGCGTATATAAGAGAATGTCGGACCATGGAGAATCAGTTCAGTTATCCTGAAGAAGCTGTCAGTATGAACAGCGAAACGTCGAGCGAAAGTTTTGACACACGGCGAAACCCGCAAGAAGCTGTCAGTTATAAGTACAAAGAAAGTAGTGAATTAAGTACACTTATTTACATAGAGATGTAACGATTTTTATGTTTTCCTTTGCGTCTGTGATAGCATACCGCATATTTTTTTTTTCTGGTAGATCTATTTTCATATGGAGAGGTGAGAGAAGCTTACTTTGAAATTTTTGTTTCAGTGACACCCTCCAGTTCATTGTCCGCCGTTATTAAAACTGGGTCACCGTGTTGTTTTTGTGTTTGCTGTACCAGATCATCCGATTATACGCGCTCACGGTTGTAACGAATTTAATCAAACAAAAAGAATAAAGCATTTTCTACAGTTGAAAACAATATCGCTTGCAAATTTTTGCCGGTATAGGTTTCTATCGATTAGAAATTATTAAACGATAAACTGAAATAACTCCTGAATATCATCTATATAAATAAAAACTTCAACAGTATCTTGTAATTTTCAATATCTGTATTAAAAATGTTTAAAATAACAGTATTTATTACCATTATTGGCCTTGACATTTAATCTTCAGCCACAATATCAATAACAGCCACAGCCACTGTGACAGAATATAATTGGTCTTCAAACTTTCAAAATATAAGGTTTATACTAATATATAACTTACCTATGTTTTACTCAGATTAAATCTTCCTAAGTGTGTGTTCCTTATAAATTTATTTCGATAAGAGCATGACGCGGCAACTTAAAACAAAAAAAAGTGGGAAAAAATACCCCAAAAATGAGAGGCAACTCTTCTGTCTCCCATTATTAGGGTAATTTTACACCCGTAGTGGAATATTACCCTTGTGAGGTAAATTTCCTACGCACTGGCAAGGTAGCAATACATCTAGTATATTCCACCCCTGATGTAAATTTACATGGTAGTATTATCCCAACAGGTGAATATAACTAGCGAAAATTACTCTTGTGATCTGTTTGATAAAACGTATTTAAATTTACTGAATTATACCTGTTAATTCGGGCGGGTCGGCAAATCCCGCTTGATTGGACTATGTTTCCGGACAAGATATCCCGTACCGATGCTTATCGGGAACTCGGAAAATCGAGTTTTATTTTGAGATCGTTAATGTCACTTAATTGTTTTCTTGTTTAGTATCAATAGGTTAGGAAACTAATATTCAATTATTTCTGCAATTCGCAAAAGTTCATTTGCGCGTATCAGTTTCAAAAACGTAACCCGTGGTTTACTCACTACCATCACGAATCTTTTCTCGCAAATATATTGTTTTGCATTGGAAGAATATTTCATAGTATTTAATACGATATACACTGTCAATTGAATAAAATACTGCCAGTATTTTATTCAAACGCGATGACTGTTTAATTAAAACTATCCTATGTATTTGCTGCAAAAAACTAACTTCATTCAGAGCGTGCGCTGCAAAAACTCCAAAGCAGAATAACTATTTGAAACAAGAAACACGCATTTTTGTGCCAAACAATAAGTTTGGTATTTGGATTAAAACTACAGACTGTTCCAGGCCATCGGGCTAAAAATATTGATATAGAAGAAAAGTCAAGATTTTCCTATATTAGAAGAAATTTGCTGTATTAACATACCTTGATACCTTTCCTTTTGTGGAATTTAAATATTGAAAATAAGTGTACTCACCTTGAGTAAGAGCCCTTATACTCTTTTAATGTATTTGATATATTATTGAACAATAAATTGTGCATGCTATTGACTTTTACGCTGTCTTCGTTAATATAAAAGCACTGAATACATTAAATCATTATAATTATACTATAAATTTAATATTTAATGAAGTAAAAATCTAATGTGATACAAGTTATTGATTTAGAAGGCACAACATGTGCAGCCACTTCGGCAACCTAGTTACTACTGGTAAAGTAGAATAATATAAATAACTACTCATTGGTTAAAAAGAGCGGAAGTTACTAATGCGCATGACCTGCAGTGGTTAAATCGAGGCATATGTGTAAGCTTTTAGCAATCTAATGAAGGGGGATTGTATCTTTGAATTTGTTTAGCATGCAAGTAAAGAAAAGACAGATTAAAGAATGGAAACTTATATTTGTTATTAAGAAAAATATTAGTCGGGCAATCTCTTACTATAAATCACAATACTATATATACATTTACATAAATCCTATCTTTACTTGTGGACGAATTATATATAAATTAATATAAAACATGCTAGATACTTACCGAAATTGAGGTTAAGTAATCAAATACTGCTTAAATTACAATAATCAATTATTTCGCTGGTGCTTGTTAGGTAACAATAGGTTAGACAAATACCTTACTTATTCAGGTAAAATTAACCTCCTTACACAATAAATTCCTGACGGACGCCCAAAATATATGTAAAATATGTTCAAACCGGTAATATTGCTTTTATTATTTAAACTGTACATATCTATTGCGACGATCACTACTTGCCAGGCAAATCCGGCAAAATATTCGTCAGATACCCGCTGCTCATAAATCGGGAGCAAGATGTGAGTTTTTTATTTAAAAGAGGGCGCCAGCTGTGGCCAACAGCAAGGAAGCCAGGATTCGGCAATAAACAACACACGGTAAATCAAAAAAAAAAAAATTAATTAAATTAATTAATAATAATTAATAATAGTAAGTGTATATAATTACCAGTAATTACCAACAAAGTATAGAAAAGCATACGCCGTAAATGGAAATTTATAAAAAGTATACAATATTTATTCGATCTATTAACTGAAAAGTTAGGCCAATTGCCTACTAGTTCGTTTATATTCACATACGAGGTATATGAGAGTAGTAAGGTAAGTAAATGAAGATACGGGTGGATGAAGGTGCTATGTCGCATTTTAAAAATTGTCTTTTTTTTGCATGAATCACTCTCCACGCTCTTTCACACAGCACCATTGAAAATCCCAGAAATTCACTTACACTCGAGTCTTGTGAATGTATGAAGGGGTTATGTTACTTACTTTTGAGAAAAATTACATAAAAAACTTAATTTCTCAAAAAGTTTGATTTTGTAACATAACACCTTCATCCACTCGTGTCTTCAAATGTAAAATCTTAATATTCAATATAAATGTAAGGTAATCAATAACAAGTAATGTATCCTATCATAATGATAATTCTCTTTTAAATTTTAGGCGATGTGATATTTGAGGTCCTAACAGCTGTTATTGTATATATATAAATTACTGTAGATCATTGATGAACAATTAACATTTAATGTATAATGACATGGACTAATTTAAAACAGAGTTACTAACAAGACAATATAAATCGGTGCGCCAGTGATGTTGGTGGTTACATATATTCTAGATCCTACCTCGGTGTGTCAGTATTTAATGAAAAGGTCCTCTATGGAGCATTACAGTGATTTATCCTTAATTAAAGAACAAGAACATACCAAATTATTTAAAATGCAGTATTAAATTTTCATATCTTACCTAGGTCTTAAAGGTTTTTTTTTTTAAATACTATTTAAATAAGATCTTGAGCACGTCTTAACTCTACCGAGTCGGATCTAGAAGAGAGCGAATCTCGACGTTTATTCCTATGTGTTTGTACCGCCAAAAAAAATTATTTATCAAGAGTAAAAAATAAAATATGTGACGTTTTAAGTGAAATAAATAAATATTTGATTTAATGAATTAAAGCTGTTAACTATATATATAAGATTTGTAATAAATAAAATTAATAACAAAGAAAAGCACATGTCAACTTCGTATACACTCGCGGCCAAAATAATATAAACGTTACACTATATCTGTGATTTTCTTTGAAAACCAGAAGTATTTCGAAATTTTGTTAAAGTAACGAATTTTTCGGTGTAAACCATTCTAAATGCTTAGTGAGAAGTATCTACGTTAGGATTTGTATAAATAGTGTGTTGGATACATGATTTTCGCTTATTTTTTCAATTATGTGGTATACAATATCTAGTTTTGTTTCACAATTACCACATTACTTCCCAAAACTCAATGAAAACTGCATGTACCTAATTCGTAAATGCGAAAACGCCAACAATCCTTATGCGCTCAACAATGCGCATTCGTATGACTTAATGCAATGTAGCTATGGTTCGCATAATCATATGTAAAACGGATTTATAGTTTTTGCTAATCCTTACATTAAGTAACGTAATAAGTGTTTGTAAAATATATTCATTATGTTGTTGTTCAATTTAATTTCAACACCTGTTACATTTTGTAAACCTCATATTTCGATTATATGTGGATATATATTATATACACTATATATAGAGGATTTTAGATCTATTGCTGGGGATTATCCAAAAACGCGTTTATACCTTACAAAATTACCCCAGTTATAGAGTATTTACAAGTTTCCTCCAAATAGCATGGAATTTTTCCCAAGTTTTGCGTTTATATTTACACTTTTAAGTGGGTTCCTTGCTTTTTTAGAGTGCTGTGATGATTATAATAACCTCGGTATTTTCCTTTATCCATTATGCAAATTAAAGTAATTTAAGCATGTGGGACTATAGACAAATTAGAAGATTAACTGAATATACGCAGCTTACTGACACCTACGACTGTGGCCAGACAGTTACGGTTTACTTAAAGTAAAAATGCAATGACACGCTAATGTCAACTGTAATAGCTGCTAATCCCTATTAATAGATATTAAAGACTTGTATCATTGAGGCTGTTACTAATAGCATTCTAATAGTATTGCTTTGTAACAGTACATTGTGATTTCCTGGTTTCATTTCTTAGTTGTAGGATAAATTTTGTGATGTGAAGGTTTTGATGTAGCCAACTCAAAGCTCAAACTATTAAATGTGATGAATATGATCCGAAAATTCCTGGAGCAAAAAGGGCTAAGCAATTTAGAACAGCAATTACTGATCTTTAATCTCCCACAGCCTCATTGCATAAAGATATCGGATATCATAATTTATCACGCGGAAAACTGGATTTTGATTTAATTAATATCTTTGACATACAGCTGTTTAATTTATCAATTATGCAGGAATCATTCCTATTTCGCATAATTAATCAAGATGTTACAGTGTAACTGGGAAATGGGAGTGAGGGTATTTTTAAGATATCGCAGGTAATAAATCAATCCCGATTCCGTATTCGTTTTGCCTCTGTTTTCTCGTTTATTTCACCGAGTGATAGCGACGTTCGAATGCTGGAAACACTCTTGCCGCTCGGGTACGAAATGACACACACGATTTATTTTTTTCATCTTCTTTCGGTTGTGTATATCAGCCGCTAGAAAGGTGAAAGTTGGATGTTTTCGCGATGTGTGGGTTGACGGGTATGCGTTTTTAAGAAACGTACGAACGCCGATGCTATTAATGTCGGTTGATTTTAGTTAATTTCCGAACGAGAACCGCTTTCGTCTTATTGTGTTAACGAGTGTACTTTTATGGAAGGAGATTAATGGGAACCAATAATTGACAGCTTAGAGATAAGCATGTGCATCTACAGGTACCCTATATTGTAATATCGAATTTGGAAGGAAGAAAAGAAAGCGATGATTTGAATTTTTATCTAAGTATGCTACAAAACGTATAGCTCAAACGATTCATATCACATGTAGGCGTGCACTCATTCATTGTGCTTTTATTTGTGATGTGAGAAAGTATTTGCATTGGTAACTTTTATCCAAAATTGCTGTGTCTACTTTCCAAACAATAAAAATATTTTATTAGAGTTAGTTTAGAAAAGCATTTTCATCCCGAAATAAATAATTAATGATTATTAATTGCATTGTTATTTGTTAATAATTGCTTAACTTGTTTGGCTGAAATCGGTAATTGACGAACGCGGTCAAATTTGTTTGCTTTTATTTAAAAGAAAAATCATTATTTATGCAAGTTTTACATACTTTCATACGTATGTATGTAATCAGAAAAGTTACTGTTGTGAATTAACAAAATGCTCTTTGTTGATTTTTTTTGATTATGATTAAAATTTGAGTTAAACCAAAGCAATGCCTCGGGTTCTATAAAGAAAAGAATTTAGCTTGAATCACTTTAGTTAAATTAAAGCTTGAACTTGTTCTAATTAACAATGAAAATGGTTCCTTTACTCGAAAGTTAACACGCTTTTTTCCCCCCCGTTCAGCTAAAAATGCGGTTAGATAGACAAATCTGAAAGATTAAATCAAATTACGTTTTGGGTTGTAGAATTTGAAGAATATTAGTACGATAGTAGCACATGTATTTTGTAGCAGTTTTCTCCCTATACAGCACAACAAATACGTTAAATACTTACGTGTATTATAGAAATTGTCCCATAGATGGCGTATCTACTACTTCACTCTAGGAATAGAACATATTTAGCACAACTAGGGCGATAAGCACACAGTAAGAAATTTGTAACCCTAGAACTACACTACGCCGAGTTCATGGAGGTCCCTCTAAATAGTGTAATTTTTTTAACACTAAGAGTAGCGTTAATAGTTAGAGGATATTTACTATGCCTTAGTGTAAATATAGAATATCACTACTAGTGCGAATGTTACTGCTTCATAACTTCATAGTGTTTATCTAAATTTTTAGTGTAGATGGTGAGGCCACTATTAGTGTGCATTAAACAACATCTATAGTGATTGTTAACTCTGGGAAGAGGTAATTTTCTCTATTAAATGTTGTATCAATACTAACTGTAACGGAAGAAAATTAAATCAAGTTCCTTATTTTCTAATAAATGATGACCGTGTTAGTTGGGGTAAAATGTAATTAAATAAAATTATTCTATATACAGCACTTATATAGCATAAACCTAAACTCAAATATTGAAGTTAGGTAAACGAATGGACAACACATGAAAGTAGTTTTTTTAAACATGTTGAATATCATTGTTGCTATCAGGTGTTCTTCTACTGACGATGCAGTAACTCAACACTGCGGCACTTTTTAATTAGATAATTGATAAGAATCTCGACCTATTTACTCTCTTCCTTTCTGATGGTATCTTTCACAAGTTTTTTTTTTTTTTTGATATTTCTCTGCTTCTATAAAACTATATGTATAAATGTACTGTCTATAATATATAGATAATTACTTATCTTCATTTTACTGCAGCGCCTATGTACAAAAATACTAAATACACAACCTAACAAGCGTATTGGCGTCCAGGGTGCGCTTGGTCCACTGAAGCACTGAACACTGAACGGTTACAATTATTCTCGCCAATCAGAACGAATCGTAACTGAAAATGTGTTATTACAGCATGCGAAACACAATATGCACTCTAAAGTGAGTGTTGTGAGTATATACTTTACTCTGTCATTGTTGAATTGCACTAAGTAGTCTGCTAGTGTAATTATTACACACTAAAATTTTTTTAGTATAATTATATACACTATTTTTTTTTAGAGTTAAATCAGTGTGTATAAATATACTACAGTTTTAACTCTACATGATCAACTCTAACACTAAGAACATTAACACTGGCGCTATTTCTTACTGTGCACGTTTATAATATATTAATCCGTTATATTTGCCAGATAAACGTTTAATAGGAGCTGTGATCGTTGAAAGGGTGACTTCCTTAACCGCATACTCCAGTAATCTTCGCGATCAACCCCCAATATGCGGAACAAACACTTAATGTCGACCACATGTCTCCCTCAAATAAGTACGTTGTTAAAACAAGATTATAGTTCGTTCAGTTAAATATTCATTTAAATGGAATATTTGAAATTTGATAAATTGAAGCACAATATATATTTGAATTAAAAAATTGAAGATTTGACTTAATTTTGGTATCCTAACTAAATTATTTCAAAAATTATTTTTCGCGCGATCGACGTTTCAAAGGATTGGATTGAACTCTTGCTAAGATTACTATAGCAATATAAATTTGTTTGGTTCGCCATATACAACCAAACAGCACTGTTAAATTATAAATATAGATATAAATCAATCAAAACAACACTTTAAACAATATACACAACACATAGACGATAAAATTCGAAGATCTCAATGCTAAAAATATAATAGAAAAAGATGTAAATTTTAAAACTTTTGACTTTGTGTTACTATTATGAACATACAATTGGATTTTACCAACACGGAGGTAAATTGAAAAAGATTTAACTAAGCATCGAAATGTTTTTGTAAAAATAAAATGAAATAGTAAATAAATGCTGCTACCCAAGAAGTTTTTTTGAAATAAAAAGGATTATATACAAATCAAACACGGCAAAGAAAAACAAACATATTATCTCATATCTTATAGATATAAATGACTGTATCAGTATGATAGTATTGTTATACTACGGCTCTGACGCATGTTGACATCTTGAGAGTAACAGATAGTGGAAGCGTGACTGCAGTGGTTTTGTTGGATTTCAGTGAGGGTTTTGGATATTGTACTATATGTTGTTGGGAATTTTAAAGGGGAAGACCTAACTGCTTCAGCTTTTCATTTGATGAAATCCTACTTAGAAGATAGAACTCCACAAGTTAAAATAAATAATTCCGTTTTAAGCCCTAGTCCAGTATTAGTTGTGGTGTTCCATATGGTGCTGTCCTTAGTCCTCTATTATTTCAATTTACGAAAGATGACGAACTAGTTTCTTCACTTCGAGTCTTTCGACACTTATGCCTTATAAAAAGCTAAATAATTACAATTCATTCCAAACCCCGTGCTACACCTAAACGTACAACACGAGGGTGTCTATTGTAAGTACTATATGGACTCCATAACAATTGAACTGTTGTTGCTCTAATTAAATAATTTCCCTATGATTATTAATATTAATAACAAAAATATAATAAATCGCTCAACTGTCAGTTGTTATTATGTTTGTTATGGAAAACTTTACTCTAGGAGACTTTGTCACTGATAACAAGCAAATGATTATTATCCTGCTGATTTACTCTCGACAGGACAACGCACTTGATATAAATCTGGTGAACATAAATTTAAAAATTAGTCTCGTAAATATGGCTATTTCAGTAATAAATACACATGGCTACTACGTTGACATATATTCTTTTTACTAATCCATACATTTCAAGGTAAATTTTGCAAGTTTATGTTGTAATTTGTGAGTTCATCGGCCTGTAAATTGTTTTATTTTGACTAAATATAGCAGCCTGGTGTATGGACATGTTTTATCTTCTTGAATTAGCATATATTAATGTTGATTTCTGTTTTTGTTGTTGTCGTAGTTACCTTGACCACGACAGGAAGATATATCGTATAAATAGGAGCGTATTATTTGAATATTTTACGATTTTCCTAAAAATATATTTATGTAATTTTGCTTTAATAGAAAATAATGATAATAATTTATTAGTTACTGCGACACAATTATGTATGTAATACGTCAAAAAGGCAGAAAAGAAACATATTGCTGTGAAATTCGGCTAATGTAATATAATGTTTAAAGAAAAGGCAATATAATTCATAATAATAATTAAAAAATTCATTTGAAGTGTGGAAATTATTTCGTTAAAGAAATTCATTAATGTTTTTTTTTTTTTAAATCTCTGTAGGAGTTTCCAATACTTATTAGAGTATGTGTCTTGGAATGGTAATATTTGAAATTGATAAAAATTGGCTGGCATGAATCATATATTTTTGCTCCAGCACTAGCTCTAACACCAACTGTCTGTGCTAAAAAGATGAATGTGGACATGCGGTCCACAATTGGTATAGTTAGGTCTCTATTGAATTTTTGCATAAAATAAAGTAATCAAATTTCTGATAGATACCGTTTCGAATTATGAAATAAAAAAGTTTTTGCAAATGTTTTCTTTAGCTATCATCCACAATCTCTTTCAAATGGAATTTGGGTACAGTAAAACGTCTAAAAATATTGTTGTTTCACTTTGAGATAGAGCATAGCTTAGCAGCGCCAAAAGTTTACTTTCGTTATGTCTGTGTTAAGTATGAAATGACAAACTTAGGTTTGCTTACGCCTAAGTTATTTTCTGTAAACCGCATGTAGAGAATTTGTAATAAATTATCTGTCAGCTTTGTAGTAATACTAGACTGGGCTATAATAAAAGAAAATATGTCAACTCAAGATAAAAAAAGGATATTATCGTTAATGTAATGTTTAATAATATCGGTTCAAGCATAGATCCTTGCGGTACCCCACTTGCTACCAAGTGAAGTGCAAGGGAAATGTGAAGTTGTCGATAACAAATTACGATTTAGGTTTAGGAAAGTTGTCTTAATAAATTGCACCCTTGTTTTTAAATATATTTGAAAGCCATTCAAATGTTGCCGTACTATAAAAATAAAGTATATTTAGTAATCTACCATGCTAAAGACAGTTTATCACAAAAAATCCTACAAAGCACTATTCATTTCATTCAGTTTTAATATCTTATTATTATAATACTCTTTTAGTATGTCATGTCATAAACAATACAGGCGATCCAACATGCAATACGACTAATACATGATAAATTAACTGTAATGCAATAAATAACACTTTGTGTCACATTTTCTATGTATGTGCGCAATAACATATATGTGTTCAGTATGCTAGGGAATATTCTATTAGTAAAAGAAACATTTAATAAATATGTGTCATTCACTTTTTTTGGTTGCGGTAGTTACCATACCATTTTGTCCTGTTGAATTGTGTAATTGTTTTATTAGAAAAACTAGTATAGATATTCGGTAGGTTTGTTTCACTAAAAAGATTAAAATCTTGATACCGAACAGAGACCTACATGTCTGGTCTCTATTCGGTATCAACTGAGATCAGACAGTAGTGAGATCACTGCTCTTGATAACTGGTTCACGGACAGATCCAAATCCAGTCAGGGCACAGGAGCCGGTATTTGTAGGCCTAGTCCTAATCAAAGGATATCTATAAGCCTGGGGAAGCATACAACGGTCTTCCAAGCAGAGGTATTCGCCCTTGCCGCCTGTGCATAAATGATTGCACAGGGAGCTGCATGAGGAGAAAAATAAATATGAGGACTGAGAGCCTGGCTGCTATCAAGGCAGTTTCGAACTCTATAACTAGGTCAAACCTAGTTAAAGACTGTAAACAATCCCTCAATACATTGGCGCGAGACTACATGGGGTCTCCGATTTGGATGCCGGGACATGAGGATATAAAGAGCAATGTAATAGCCGACTAACTAGCCAAAGAGGGCTCTAAAAGATTCTTCATAGGTCTAGAGTCCGTATGTGGGATTACTAATGACTCCGCAAGAAGGGAGATCTGGACTTGGTTAGATAAAGAAAGTACAAAGAAATGGAGGTCGACTAAAGGTAACTCTATACCAAAGCGCTGATAGGGATGGGGATGTTATTTCTCTGATAACCTACTCAGGCGCAGTAAGAAGAAGTTAAAACCATTACTGGGTTGGTAACTGGACACTGTCCCCTAAAAAAGCATCTTATACAACACAGGTCGAGTAAGCGACCGTGGTGCAGAAGATGCAAACTACAGGAGGAAACGAGTTTACATGTAATCTGCACATGTGTGGAATTGAAGGTACTCCGGCAGAAATATTTCGGGAAGGATCTATTGGAGCCCGCGAGGGTTCTCAAATTTCCACTGGGCAAGATACTGGGCTTTATAGAGAACACCAAGCTGATCGAGTGGAAGTAAGAGATTTAATAGGGACG
The DNA here is from genome assembly GCA_004143645.1 of Protaetia brevitarsis. NCBI lineage: Eukaryota > Metazoa > Arthropoda > Insecta > Coleoptera > Scarabaeidae > Protaetia > Protaetia brevitarsis. Next base: position 2,712 of record RXPK01001050.1, on the reverse strand, counting down.
GTACAATGAAGCACCTAGCTCAAGTGCCCGGACTATAGATGCCCATCTTAACTAAATGAATGAATGAATCGGTATGTCTGCTGTGATACTTGCTGGAATGTGATGAAGGTTACTGTTCAAGTCATTAGCAACTTCAGTATATTGGGTCCGATATAAGTTTCTTATTATGATTTATTTTATAGTCATGTTTTTATATTGTGCTGCTTAGTTCTTCTAATTTAAGGCATAAATGTACTATTAATTTAGTAAGAGGCAATAAATATTCGCAATTACTACTCACCCAAGGCAATTAAAAAATACATGGCCCCATAGCTGACAATGAACTTTTCGTTTATGTGTAATCAGGTTTGTTTTTCTTTTTTTACATCGTATATTAGAAGATATACCGGATAATCTTCCTCTTCTACAAGCCACATAAGATACTCAAAAATTTCAACATTACTCTCAGCTCTGTAATATCCCGTAATAATGAAATAAATCACAATAAATTACGTTCTTAGACCGAGATACTTACCACAGAGTTACAAAGTAGGTTCGACTAATTTATATAGTCCGTCATATGATAGTCCGTGATTATTTATGTGCTACTGGACACTACGTGAACAGAATTAAGCCTGAATTACGTAACTGACTGACCGGCAGCATCTGATGTTGTAACGCTGGTGCAATCAATCAAGTGTTCCCTTGCTGCGTTTATGTTCAATGAATACTTTTGTTGATGTGCCGCGACGGTGACCGAATTTTGAGAATGCTTTTTTTTATGAGAAAAGAAAAATGAAAGAATGAAAAGATTTATTTCCGTCCTTTATTTGCCTTTTCTTTTATCAACTTGTCATTTTATTTAGAGTATAGTATTAATTACCTGTATTTTTTACTGTTAGTTTTTTGACAACAAAAAATTGAAATAATTTTACATGAATAATAACCATATACCTATACATAAATGTCATTCGATTGCTGTTAGGGATGGCAAATGGTTATTTTACATTTCATACTAATAAGAATCGAGGAAGATGCTTACAATAAATGGTTATTGAAAATTTATCTTGCTGAAGTATCGAAGATGAGTCATTCCGTAAGAGATGCCCTCCTCTATTTATCATCTTCGATGTTGTCATTATCACTGCTTTTGGCTCCTTTCTTTTTGATTCTTAGTGGAATCATTAAAGATGTCTGCATAGTACTGCGTGTACTGATTAAACAAGAAAATGCAAAAATGAGTAATAAAAAAAATAAAATTAGCTAGCTCAAAGGATAAAATCTTAAACGGAACAAAAGAACAATTAAAGTCAGGTTACCTCGAAATTAACTATCCGAAAAGTAAAAGTGGCGAAAGAAATCTGACTTTCTTAATTACTCAAAAATTTAAAAGGTTAATTAAAATAAAGAACAGAATTTTGAATGACGTTAAATAACAAACAAGCATTTTTTATAAAAAAAAAAAATGAAAAAGAATTAGTAGCTCAACGGATAAAATCTTAAAGGGCGCAAAAGAACAATAAACTCGGTTACCCCGCAATTAAAACAATACGAAAGTAAGTGGAGAAAGAAATCGACTTTCTTTATTACTCAAAATCTAAAAGTTTAATCAAAAATAAAAGAACAAAAATTTGGAATGACGTTAAATAACAAAATCAAAGAAAAAAAAAGAAAAAATGTTAATTAATTAACGAGAAAAAAAAACCCTAGACAAAGGCTGGTCGAAATCAAATGCTCATTCTAAATACAAAAGACAAGCTAATCCTTTAACAAGCAAAAACAAATGTTCAGAAATATCCTTTTATATCAACATCCAGTGGTTTAAATAAAAAAACTAAAGTAAACGTGGACAATTCAAGGAAATTTCAAAAGAAAAATTTATACAAGCCAATGCGACTATTAAAAACTAAAATAAATAAAATCAGCAAAAAAAAAACCGAAAAAATAATCTTTAAATAAAATACCTTCCCGAAAAAATAAAAATTATTTTATCTAAATGTGTAACACAATTATAACAATTATATAAACGATCCTAGATGGACGAATAAAATCAAATAAAACAAACAATCTCAAAATAAATAAACAAAATGCAGCAAAGGAATGAAAATACGTCTACTTAACCGGCATTTATCAAGAAAATGACTGAAAAACTCCCCTGCGAACGCGAAGCCGCACGAGATCAATCTGCCAACGCAAATCACAAACATATTAACAAGAACAAAACCAGCAAATGCAACATATAATAAAGAAATTAATTTAAACAACTAACAATTTAATAAATAAACATACAATCATTCATTAACTAAATCTTATTTAAAAATAAACAATGAATTTGAGGAAACTCCCACGAAACATTGATAAAGGCAAATCGGAGTAAATAAGAACATCTCTGCAACTAAATAAAAAAATTCTCGCGATAACAAGGTATTCGTCCACAGCACCACGCATACTACAGCTAAATTCCCATAAATTTGGTAGAAAATATAAAAATTTCGTTTTTCGGGGTGAGAAATGCGCAAAATACTAAAGAGTTAAGATTAACCCGTATAAACCTAGCCATTTAACCGGCAGAGAAATGTCAACATTAATGAGACCTGGGTATTTATATTTGCCGTTGTGCAAAGTGTAGATGATAGTCAACGTAAAGATTTGTATCAACAAAGATCAATTAAGGTTTTTTTTCTTTCTATATTTTAACCATTTATTCAACAGATATCTATTCAGTTCGACAAA